>CM069442.1:55266188-55362722 GCA_035610835.1 Ophiura sarsii | reverse complement strand
CAGGTTAAGGACTATAAACCTATTTGACTGATTATTCAACCGACTGAATACACAATAGTCTATGAACTGTGAAATCAATGCACTTCGCAACCAACATGAATATTTATATGTATATACATGAACGGTCGACGCGTACGTAAATTGGTGACAGAATTTCGTAACGAAAATATGCAATACAAAGTCACGCATTACTTTTATGAATCACACTGTACATGATAAATATTCATTAATAAATTGTGAAATAAGTATAAATTCAACCTGCTAATTCAAGTCACTTACATGACAAACAAAATGCCTCAAAAATATTAAAAACAACAACAAACAAACAAAGAATTTTATCCATGGCCATCCTACATGTATACATTATTGGTATTGCATGATAAATTTAAATACAATGCATTGGGGTTTCCCAATATGCCCATGTAAATGCAATGCCTGCCTGGCTGGATACGTAATAAATTGATAGCGCAGTGTACAGGTGTATGAGGATTATTCATTCATCGTGTTAATGGACGACCACTGCTTAGAAGTTAGATTCTCGCTCTTGGCTAATCTTGTCGGTGGTTGAAATTTGATATCATTATAACTGAGTTGATTACCCTGATCACTGCCCCGGGATCACTGTAAGGACGATTTTTGGAAAGGTAAATGTTGATTACGTATTCTTATTGGATTTTATTATTGTTTTTACATACATTTTCAACTCACAAATGACAACCTGCTAGTTTATGATCCAGCAGGGGCGTAACGGGTGGGGCATTACCCCACCCCCTGCCAAAAGCCCCTCCCTCCACGGCCCCGCCCATTGAAGACCCCAGTTATACTGCTGTGTGCTCCAGGCTTTTATTGAATTGTTTGAACGTACGAATACATCATATTATGTTGTAGGCCTATGACATGTTTTGAATTTTTTTGGGTTGCCCCGTTTATTCTCGCTCTTCAATTTTGTATAAACATGCCTGCCTATTTTAAAAGTAAACGATATACCATACCCATGCTGTGAAGAACATTAATATAATGGTCATTATATTATGTCAAAAGTTGGTGTAAAAAAAGTAAGGCTCTGTAAATTGAGAGAAAATTCACCAATTTTGATTCAAATCCACATAACTTTTATTGTGTACATCCGATCTACACTGAGTAAGATATTTGGGAAACTAATACTACAAGGATACCAGATATGTAAATACCAAGGGATATTATTCAGGGTGTGCATTAATTATACAGGGTGTAACATAAGAAAAACACATTTTTTATTAGTTTTGATATACCCAGGTTATAATTTTTGCTAAAGTATTACATTACGGCAGTAATTATGTTTGAACCATTGGGTTAGATACCAATACAATGAGAGTCGTAATTGCCTTAATTTAAAAGTCTAAATGCACACTATCATTAATTATGACTGCACATTGCATCAAGTAAGTTTCTAATCAATACATGTATGCAAAATTACCCATCGCAACTTTTGCAATAGGCCCTATATCAAATAATCTTGATTTAAATATTAAATTATTTGACGTCGTGTCGGTTGAGATTGGTACTGTCGGTTCGTTTGACTAGAGGAATCATAGAATTATGATGGTCAAAAGTACACAGATGAACATTGTTCATGTGTCCCCAAAATTCAATATTCTTGGTACAAGCTTGTTTAGTGCCAAAATGTACCTCAATCGTGACAAAATTAGGTGTTAGGTCAAAATAATTCACGCGCTATACGCGCGAATTTTTTGACTCAGAAAAATCTTGTCGGTTCATTTTCATTTCTCGCCCCCAATATCTTGTCGGTTCATTTTCATTTCTCGCCCCCAATATCGATAACATAGCTACGCCACTGTTTTTTATTTTATTATTAGAAGACACCATACGGTATAGGATTGTGATAATTATTGAGGACTAGTCATGTACATTTCTCATAGGTATAGGCCTATATACTCAATAGGCATACTCTACTCAAATGTCCTACACAACAAATAAAATGTACATTAGGAACGGTATTGCTGTCAGAATTTCTACCTATATCAGAAAGATATACATGAAATCACCTATATTAAACCTATTAAAAAGCTAACATTAATCCGTCCATGAATATCTTACTCCGATGGGTAAACAACCAGAATTTCGTATTATGAATATGCAATTACGATCACACTGTATCTTATATACGAGAAACAGGCCTATTTATCATTCTATTTGTGTTTGAAAGTTCATTATATAGACACTAGTCTGCCTTTAATGACCTTATCAATGTTGCTATTATTTCCTGGCAATTATTTCCGCTTCACAAAATATCATTCAATCAGGCGATTATATACGTGGGTTAAATTAAACTTGAACTCGTATATATGTAAACATATATAATACATGTATAACATGATAATAGTCATAGTTATAATAATGAGATAAGATATGACACAAGTGTCATAGGATATATTATTAGCATGATTATGTGTTATTTCGTAGACATAAAATATGATAGTCATCCCCTGTTTGTTCATGCAATACTCTCATATTTTAACGGTCTGGGTTAGTATACGGTATGAAGCTGACGGCAAAGCATTATAATATTTTCTCCAAACCATTAATATTTGTCGTATTGCATAAGACCAAACAGGGGATACCGAATTTATCATTCAGTCGGCCTATGAAGTGATAAAATGCTTAGTGTAATGTAATAACACGGAAAACAGGCAACAAATACCTTCCAAATTTACATTTACAATGTAATTACATTAAGTTAATACTGTAGAAAGTCTCATTCTCAAATCTCATTTATGACATCTGAACACGAATAAATTTAAGGAACAATTTTAATAATCCTAAACTAAAAATCTTAAAAATATAGTGTCACTTTTATTTGGATGGTTGCAAGCTAAATCGTCTGTTTGATACTGATTATTTATGAAAATCTAAATTTGAAATCTGAATATCTGGAATGGTCCACCTCGGACTTGGACGCTATTAAATTCTAAGTAAGGACTAATGGGCCATATCTGACTTGGATACTAATTCTAAGGACTAATAGTCCACCTCAGACTTTTATTATCCCTACTTGGAGGACTTACATTCCTATAGTCCGGTGGACTATCCTAGTTTTGCACTCCCAAGGGCTACACTGCAAAAACTCTGGTGTTAAATATGTAATATGTTACACTTAGTTGGTGTTAAGCGTCTTGGTGATAAATTAACACCACTTGGTGACTGCAAAAATAGAGTTTTAAAAATGTAACACTGCACATTGAGTTATGTTTCTGGTGTTAAGCCTGGTGTAAGAATAACTCTCGTTGGTGTCACTATTCCACACATGCGCACGGAGGTTGGTTATATTGGTTTCGTAACACTTTGGATTGTATATTTATACATTTAATGCACCATTTCATAATTAAATGGCAAGTAAGAACATTAATTCACAAAAACTTTGAAGTTTTAATAAATTTTAACTGTTGAACAGTGAAATATTTTATTTGCAAGCATTTTATTTACAAGTACTTCAACCTATCTAACATTAATATTTTAACACCAGAAGGTGGACATTAACACCCTAGGGATTGGACCCGACACCCGTATTAACTCCAAGAGAGATTAAATTAACACCCTACAGTATTACTGCTTTACACCACCTCAGTGTCAAAATTTAACACTACAAGTGGTGTTATTATATGTTAACACCAGACGGTGTAAATTAACACCGTAGAGATTGGACCTGTATTAACTCCATGCAGACGAGTGTTAAAAATAACACCCATGGTGTTATTTTTATTTTAACACCCTAGTTTTTGCAGTGTATCCTTGGAGTCTACGGACTATATACAGAGGACTATATCTCCTGTCACACCACCGGCACTATGATATAATGGTGAAGAAAAGTGACAGAGTCACTCCTCAATGAAATCCATTTTTGTGGACAAATTGTCTTTCA
This sequence comes from Ophiura sarsii, assembly GCA_035610835.1. Classification (NCBI taxonomy): domain Eukaryota; kingdom Metazoa; phylum Echinodermata; class Ophiuroidea; order Amphilepidida; family Ophiuridae; genus Ophiura; species Ophiura sarsii. Next base: position 55,358,803 of record CM069442.1, on the reverse strand, counting down.
ACTTTTCTCTTATAGGCATGTTAAGTACAGGGTGTCCCAACATTTTTGAAACCTTTTCAAAATTGAATACCCCCGGTTAAATAATTCGCAGTATAAAAATAAGAATACATTTGGATAGAGAAGACTATTATAATTATGTTGGTATCAAACTTACAATAACACCTGTTTTGCCAAAATACAGACGAAAGTTTCCCGAACTGTAAAACTGCACTTGTATATAAAAGCGTGGAATAATGAGCTGAATAATGTCAACCGGAAAGAGGTATAGGGAAGAGAAAAAAGTTCGTCTACAATTATTCTTTTTTATCTCAGATTGATATAATCCTTATATGAACATTATTAATGTTGTGCACAATATTTAATAAGTGAAAACCTTTTTTTGAACAAAATCCACATGAATGGAATGTGAGGAACACGCTGCATGTGATTACACTATTACAGTGACTTATTTGTACAGTGCGTCCAGCAAATCGAACAATTGTATGGTAGTGCGAGTCATGTGTCCAAACTTTCAGCGTACATGTGTCCTATATTTAGGGGCTTCTAAAAGGTGCATGTTTGGTACCGAAATGATTCTACAAGTTTTCTCTTTCCAAATATACTTTCAATTCGGCACTGCGACTTATTTTGAGAGAGATACAAATCTTTAAAATGGTTTCGAAACTTTTGGGACACCCTGTATCATCATATTCAACGGTTAGAAAAACCACCAGATAGCTCTGCTCCCGAGCTCTCTTTACACAGCAAAATATGATTAAATTACAACACCTTGCTTCAGTGACACTGACATAGCAAGTGTGACGGATGGTCTGCCAACAGCACACCATTCTTGGGGAAAGTGCATACCTATAGTATTATACCAAAATAGACTATGTGGGATGATAATTCAGTGTTTCTAGATTCTCAAAACCAAAAAATACCGCGATGTTTGGGGCACTGTTTCATTCGTGATTATATCTATTTTCAGGTGTATTCATCGTATCCGGAGTTCATCATGGCAAGACAGCATGTCGATCCAATAGACTTACACAGAATTTTCCAAAGAATTTACAGCCTTGAGTAAGAAAGCATCTTAAAACATCCTTTCATATTTTATGAAATAGGGAAGGGAGACACTTTGTAATTTATTACACCTTATTCCAATCACCAGATATTAAAATTGTGATAGTTCATTTGTAGCGAATACTTTTTTTTGAAATGAGAGCAGGTTTCCGAGTTAACGAGCGTGGTCTGCATTAGTATGATTTTGAAAATCTTTTTATAAACGACCCAATTGCAGTTTAACTTGCTGGGGTTTGGAATACATGTGTTGGGTTAGGGGTTGAAACCGCCTATTTTTAAACCTCATCTGTTGTAATATTTTGTCTTCGTTCAAATGTGTAAAATAGTGAAAACAAATAATATTGTCATATTATTTATTATTTGTGTAATACTTTCCATATTATGGCCCCGGGGGGGGCACTGACATTTGAAAAGGGTATAGGTATGTGCCGCGCTGAAGACCCCCTTTTTCACCTTCTGCTGCTAGTTCTTATGACCCCCCTTTTGAGCCTGCATCAGTTCTTAAGACCCCATTTTTATTGAAAATTCAAAAATCGCGAAATTTTGCGTTCCAAAGCACCAATTTTGTGTTCCAAAGCCCCAATTTTTCGAAAATTTTGCGTTCTTAAACCAAAATAAATCGAAAATTGAACTATAGGCCAGTTCTCAAGACCTATTTTTTGGAAAAAAAATCAGTTCCTAAGACCCTATTTTTCGTCATAAAATCCACTCAGTTCAGTTCTTTAGCCCCCCTTTTTGAGACCCTGGGTGGCACACCCCTACCCAAAAAAAAGTTGAGTGCCCCCCCCGGGATTATGGCCCTGTCACACTGTTGCGAATAGAGCTAACGTGTGCGACGAGCTTTGAAATTAGGGTGTACGTTCGTGCAAGTTGTCATTCGTTTGTTTTCGTCAACTGTTCGGTACGTCCAGCCCATCTGTTCGTTTTGAACATTGTTAAAACATTTTCTAGACCCCAGCGCACCTTAACATGTTTAAAGATGGATCGATTTATTTCTTTTATCTTTGTATAGGCATTCGTATTTTCTGCCAGAACTACCTATTGTAAGTATAAAAAATGCATTGTTTTGAATATTTTGATTTAAACTTTTATAGTTGTACAATTATTAACTATAAAAGGGAAGTCTAACCTTATCCGCCTCCTTCTCATTTATTTCATCTCATTGTTTCGTGTTTAACACTGGTTTTGAAACATTCTTTCAGCTCAAATCGTTTATTAGGACACTACAGCGTGACATCAAAGGAGTTGCGGATACTCTAAAAGAAAATGGAGATTTTCTAGGTGCTATGGACATGTATGAAGCCGGAATTGACGTTAACCATCACCTGGATGGCACAGAATGTGATCCAAACTGTGCTAATGTCAGAAGATTGCTGCTGGGTCATGCGGAGTGTAAATTAGAAATTGTAAGTTCATTTGAAAAGAAAAATGTTGATGACAGTTTTGACATGTGAAAAATTAAACTATGAATATCCGCTTTACTGCAACAAAACCTGCAGTATGCAATCAGCATATCTTATCAGACAGCATGCTACATACCTTATACCCATGCTATACACCATCATACCTAGGCCTACTTTATTCAGGCATTATGCTGAATCACAGTATTTATTCAGGCAGCATGTTATACCACCATACTTACCTTATTCAGGCAGCATCTGACACCATACCTAATTCAGGAAACATACCACCATACCTTATTCAGGCAACATGCTATACTACTGGACCAGCCACTACCATGATTAATTATTCAGGCAGCATGCTAACAATAACATCATACCTTATTTAGGAAACATGTTATACCACCATACCTTATTCAGGCAACATGCTAACACCATACCTTATTCAGGCAACATGCTAGCACCATATCCTATTCAGGAAACATGTTATACCACCATATCTTATTCAGCCAGCATGCTAACAACATAACTTATTCTTCAGGAAACATGTTATACCATCATACCTTATTCAGGCAACATGCTAACACCATATCTTATTCTGGCAACATGCTAACACCATATCTTATTTATTCAGGAAACATGTTATACCACCATACCTTATTCAGGCAACATGCTAACACCATTTCTTATTTATTCAGGAAACATGTTATACCACCATACCTTATTCAGGCAACATGCTAACACCATATATCTTATTCAGGAAACATGTTATACCACCATACTTTATTCAGGCAACATGCTAACACCATATCTTATTCAGGAAACATGTTATACCACCATACCTTATTCAGGCAACATGCTAACACCATATATCTTATTCAGGAAACATGTTACACCACCATACCTTATTCAGTTAGTATGCTAATATTCCATCATACCTTATTCAGAAAACATGTTCTACCACCATACCTCATTCAGCAAGCATGCTAAATCACCATACCGTATTAAGGAACATGTTATACCACCATAGGCAACATGATAGCACCATCTTATTAAGGAAACATGTTACACCACCATTATGAGCCAGCATGCTAACATCATACCTTATTCAGAAAACGTGTTCTACCACCATACCTTATTCAGCAAGCATGCTAAATCAGTATACCGTATTCAGGAACATGTTATACCATCATACCTTATTATTCAGGAAACATGCTAACATCACACCATATTCAGGCAGAGAGAAATAATAGATAAATACCGATACAAATGTAAATAAATAAATCAATTTATAATTGAATAAAAAAAACCAAAAAACATTTGCTTTGCGTGTGATTCGGGTTATTTTATCATGTATTATTTTGCAGGGTGTCCCATAAGTTTCGCAACCATTTTAAAGATTTGTATTTCCCTTAAAATAAGTCGCAGTACTAAATTGAAAATATATTTGGAAAGAGAAAACGTGTAGAATAATTTCGGTACCAAAATGACTACCTTTTGAGGCCTGAGGCCCCTCAATATAGAACGCACGCTGACAGGTTTCGGCCACATAACTCGCAATACCATAAAATTGTTCGATTTGCTGGACCACTTTATTAGTCACTAGAGCAATCGCATGCAGCGTATTACTCACATTCCATTCATGTGGAATTTGTTTAAATTTTTTTTTCACTTATTAAATGTTCCGCACAACATTTATACGAATGTTCATATTAAGGATTATATCAATCTGAAATTAGAGAGAATCATTGTAAAGAACCGTTTTTCGTTTCCTTCCTCTTTCCGTTTGTCGTTTCCTTCCTCTTTCCGTTTGTCGCATCATTGACTTCATTCAGCTCATTTACTATATGCTTTTATATGAAAGTGCAGTTTTACAGTTCGGGAAACTTTCGTCTATATTTTGGCAAAAAGATAACTGTTATCGTAAGTTTGGTACCAACATAATTCTACAAGTCTTCTTCTATATCTAAATATTTTATTTACATACTGCGAATTATTTAACCAGGATTATATAGTTTTGAAAAGGTTTTGCAACTTTTGGGACACCATGTACCTGCGTAAATAGCGCCTTCTCTTATGAGATATCGTGTTGTCTTCCAGGCAAAGCATATGACCGATGTCATGATGGCGGCTGCATTTTACACTGGTGGTATCGCCGAGTGTAAAGACGGTAAGTAAAAAAGTCACTTCTCACTCACTAGAGTTCCATTCTTAAAGGCGGGTTCCTGAAGTTTCAAATTTAGTAAAGGATTTTCAATTATAGTGTGAATAATTCTATTATTAGTTATGCCAACATTTCCAAAAATAAAGTGTTTTAAAACTTCTATTTTCTTAAAAAATGAAGGCTATAGTATAATAGTTTACATATGATTTGGGGATGTCGATGTTTGTTAATCCTATATTCGATATTATTTTAGAATCAGCCTGCTTTTGATAAAATTTATATACCAACCAAAGTCTAAAAATCATTTTCTTTGTTTAATAACGTCCTATTTAATGTTTATTTGTTGTATCTTTATACAAAGTGATAATATAATTCCTGCATATTTTGATTTCTTAAGGGTCAAATGAAAATACAAATGTCACTGTATGGTCAAAATGAACGTCATATAGGCCAAAGTCGCCGTTCATTTATAGACAGCAATATTAACTGTGTCCATGAAAAAGGTATTTCTATTTTCACTTCATTAAACCATCTCCCTACTTATCATAACAACCTCCTGTAGTAGTAGTTCGTTTTTTAATTCTAGATATTTACAGCGGTGGAACCAAACTTGAAGCCTTCCAGGCTTAATGGCTTCTCCGCACACTTTCCAACATCACCATTCTGGACCACTCTCATCGCCTTAAATTTAACATACATATTAGCTTATCCTTTGTATCACTATTTTCACTATATATCGTTACGATTTAATTCTTTCATGATACCATTCCTGATTATAAATTGTTTTCTTGATGTTATATTTTGTTATATTGTTATTTAAATGTTGTTGGATTGTGTAAATAATTTTTATGAATTAATTGAATGAATGAAAGTATCAATGATCATGGAAGAAATCGGAAGTATTTTGGAAATCCATACTGGCTGACTCGTATATATATATTACAAGATGACCATCACGATAGCAAGATATATACTCATATGAACATTACATACACCCCTACATACACCCCTACATCTATACGGCTTTTATACCGCGCCATTTCTATAAGACCACGGCGCAAAAATATATACACAAAAATACATGAAAATCAACATGGCATCAAAAGCAATAAACAGAGAAATATCTAACAAGATTAAATAGAAGCAATCAGATTTGTGAAAACAGGTGATGTTTGAGAGCTTTCTTAAACACTACAGAGCATGATGTGCGGACTGCAACTGGTAATTTGTTCCATAGTTCACCAGTAAAGAATATCATTATTAAATTCTAGCTGCCAACGGAAAGCCGCTGGTGGTGTCAATATAGTGACCCAAATAATGGCTATGTTACTTTTAAGTATGTTGAGCAAGATCAGTGCAATCCCTTTAAAATCTGTTATATGTTCATTCTGGAACCATTCCAAAGATAAGATTACCGCTAACTATTAAGTTTTGCATTTAAAATGTCAATGTTTTGGTTGAAATGGCAATAAACCAAAATGTACCAGATTCGCTAACACATTCAGTAAACAAAGATGACATATGACTAAGTGTATAAGAAGCGTATGCAATAACTTTCAGTTCCCATTATAATTAAAATATGCAACAAATCTTTCACGGAATAATATGGTACTGTCCCATCATGTAGCTTATGTTGTTAAGCTCTTTCTGTGTTGATCCTAGTTCTGGATATGGAGCCTGGTAATATAAGAGCGGAAAAACTACCCGTGACCACCTTATATGATATGATTCGGATGGGAGAAACTGTTCCACCAACTTTGGTGAAACAAGTGAAAACTCTGAATGGACTACTTCAATCTTTGTCATTAAATGTAAGTAACTTAGTTATCACAAATTGTTACTATTAGTAGTAGGTACAGACACTGCAAGGTTAATGGGCTATTTTATTTGGAGAAAAAACAACTATATACATCCCTATGGAAGATATTACCTTAATCTATTCTTCCCCACATAACACACAGGGACTTTTAAGGTCAAGTCTTCCATGGGGTGTATGGATTTCAACTGGAATATTCCAACGTATTGATCTACTTGCAATTTCAACCAAATGTTCCAATTGGATCTGTGGTTTATTACAGCCTATACATTTACGACTAAACCCACCATTAAGCTTTGTATTTTTCAATCATTACATGGCCGTAGAAAGAAAACAGGACACAATATCAACTCAACGTTGAACGACTTGGAATCATTTTATTCGAATAAAAGTTACTTCTGAATCACTGAACTTTTGTTAGAACAATTTAGACTGAATGTTTTGATTTGAACTAAATCCAGTTAGTAAGATCGAATAAAAAAATACGAATTTTTAAATTCGTGCGGCGAATTCATGGAGGCCGCCATTTTTAAATTACGTCATTATAGTTGCTGCTAATAACGCCTTTTCTTGAATGGAGTGCCCAGTTTATCATTAAATAAACTAAATTTGACTTAAACTCGATTCCAGATGATATTTTGTGCGTTCAATTGACCCCGAAAAACAAATGACGTTTTAATGACAAAACCACCTCTTACACGAACGGATTTGTTACTTTTTTAGGCTTTAAAATCACTTTTTACTCCTTTTTCCTTCGATAGATTTTGCTTGCCGTAGGTGAAAAGTTTGTAAATACATTGAACTATCGGATTCACAAGTTTAAACATACCCCAAATTAATAGAATTTCCCCGCAGCAAAAAAACACTTTAATTGCTATATACTTAACTGTGTACATCCGGAACACTAATATACTTTTAAAACAAAATGGTGGCCCCCATAGTCGGACACGAATTTAAAAATGCGCATATTTTAATTCGATCTTACTGACTGAAATCTGAAGCTCATGACGATACAGTTATCTACAGTATGTGAGATAATGATTTCTTTTCGAAAGACGTACTTACACTTACACTTACACTAAAGGTTTGATGGAAATAATTAGTATAGGCTGTTAGCCTTTATGATTCCATATCCTATTTTTTGTCCAATATGTTTCGAGTCGGTTTTTGAAAGCGTTGACGGTCTTTACGTTGACCACATCTGTAGGCAGCTCATTCCACTGGTTGATGACTCTCATCGTGAAAAAATTCCTTCTGCAATTGAGGTTCTTGGTCAGTGCTGGTTTGAATAATTTCAAGGGATGTCCTCTAGTAGAGTGCGTTGCTCGAGCTTTGGTGAAGAAGTCAGATGCCTTCACTTTGTCGATTTCCTTGAGAATTTTGAATGTCTCGATGAGGTCACTTCTGATCCTTTGCTTCTCCAGTGATAAGATTCCTAGGCTTTTCAATCGCTTGTCATAGGTAAGGTGTCGTAGTTTTGGTATCATCTTGGTTGCTCTATGTATCTTCTCCAGTGCTTTGATGTCTTTCTTGAGGTAAGGGCTCCAGGCCTGAACACTGTATTCCAAATGTGGACGGACATAACACTTGTAGAGTACCTTGAAACTGTCACAATCAAAATGCTTGAAGGTCCTCTTCACCACTCGTAAACAATTTATGGCTCGTACAGCTGCTTTTGCACATTGCTTGCTGGGTTTGCAGTCGTTTGTGAAGACAACTCCAAGATCTTTTTCCTCATTTGTGTCATCTAAGGGTATGTTATTCAAATGATAACTTGCTCCGGCATTGTTGTGGCCCATGTGCATCTTCTTACATTTCTTGGCATTGAATCTCAGAAGCCATCTTTCTGACCATGTGTGGAGGTTGTCTAGGTCTTCTTGTAGGTGAAGTTTGTCGTTGTCGTTGTTGATCTTAGCATATATTTTCGTGTCATCGGCAAACATGTTGATTTCGGATTTGATGTGGTCTGGCAGGTCGTTAATGAACAGCACAAAAAGAAGTGGTCCCAGTACGGAGCCTTGGGGAACGCCGCTGAGTACATCAGCCCATTCTGATTCTGTGCCCCGGACACTTACTTTCTGCTGCCTGTTGGTTAGGAACTGTTCAAACTGTCCAGTGTATAATGTTTCCTCCCATGCCATATGCGCGAGGCTTGTTTATGAGTCTCTTATGTGGTACAGTGTCAAATGCCTTGGCGTAGTCTAGGTAGATTATGTCGATTCCACTCCCTTCGTCTAGCCCGGCTGTTATGGTTTCCAAGCTGGTGAGTAGGTTTGTGAGACATGATCGGCCTTTCATGAACCCATGTTGTCTTGTAGATAAAAGGTCGTTTGCTTCGAGGTAGTTTATCATACCAGCCTTGATTATCGACTCCGGGATTTTGCATGGTACCGAGGTTAAACTAACTGGTCGGTAGTTTTCAGCCTTGTTCCTTGATCCTTTTTTGAAGATTGGTGACACTCTGGCTCTTTTCCAGTCTGATGGTAGCTCGCCCTCTTCAAGTGATTTCTTAAAGATGAGGTGAAGTGGTACTGCTAACTCATCGGCACATTCTTTGAGTACTCTAGGGTGCACCATATCCGTACCTGGTGATTTGTCTGGTTTAAGCTCTTGTAGTTTCTTTGCTACATCATCAGTGGTAAATTCAATAGTCTCGAATTTGTAGTTGCCATTAACTTTCGTCTCGAGAGTTGGGATATCTCCTGATTTCTCCTTAGTGAAGACAGATTTGAAGAAGTTACTGAGGATGTCTACAGTTTCTTTGTCTGTATCTGTGAGACTTCCATTCTCGTTTTTAAGTTGGGAGATTCCGGTTTTCACTTTCTGCTTCTCTCTCATATATTGGTATAATGGTTTTGGATTGGTCTTGAAGTCTTTCATCAGCTTCTTTTCAAAATCGGAGGTTGCTTTTCTCACTGTTTGTTTGGTTTTGTTGATCTGGTCCTTGTAGTCGAGGTAGTCTTTGTAACGTTTGGTACTTCTGTATTTCTTATACGGCCGAGTGCACCAATGACGGGTAACTTAATAGGGAGGTAAGCTACCTCCCTAGTAGTTATGCTCTAACTGTAGCATAACTTACTAACGATGTAATTCTTAGAGCATAACTGACGACGAGTAACACCAGCATAGCAACTAGCGAGGTAAATATCCACATTAATCAGCATCGTCCCCTTACAAAATTAATCGGCGCATATGCCAAGTGTTAACCTATAGTTTACTGTAAAATACTGACGTGAGTGGTCCTCCGTAATATTTAAAACGTGTCGTCACTCGCTAGGTCATAGGTGAGTGTACATAATTAACATAAATAATCACGTTGAGTCGGCCTGCGTTCGGAACAAAAATGACGGTATTTCTTTGGCCAAAAATTTCGAATTTGTTCAACGCTTTTTCAAAAATAAGGACTATCAAGACATTACAAACATATTTTCGGCGAGGGGCACACACAAATATTGCACCAAAAAGCACAATTTTAATGACAAACACAAGCACCCGATGAAAACAATTATATACAATTATAACACAACTCGTAACACAAATACTTCAGTGGCGTGGACACCTAGTTCTTCGCTCAATTTAAACCGCAGGACCCCGGTTCGATTCCCAGAACACGCACGGCACGATATGGGTTTTTTAAAATTTCGTTCTAGTTCTACCCTTCCACTCACAATAATGTTGAAACTTGGCTATTAATTAATAAAAACAATAATTATTTTATTTTATTTAGTCATTATTTAAGATCCTTGGACAATTAGTACATTTTGGTCAAAATATGACCCAAAATCGGTGCGATTAGTGTTTGAATGGGCAAAAGGAGTTGATCTAAATTTTGACTAAAAAAGTCACCAAATTGCATGAATGGATATTCAAAAATATATAAAAACCTTTCAGCTTATGAGGGGTCATATTCCACTTCAAATAGACACCCACTGGGCATGCAAGCTCAATTGGTCCTTCAGCATCAGCGAATCATCCCCTCAAATGTTCACAACAAATTTACGCTATCTGCTCAATCGACTGACTTGTGGCATAACACGTTATGCTCCAACTTACTCTTGGGTCCGGTCAGGTATAACATTTAGCGTAAATTACCCGTCAGTTACTAGCCTAGTAGCTTACCCCGAATTGGCGCTCTCAAAATTTTGGGTTACGCCTCAGTTACTAGCGAGGTAGCGCTATTCTTCAGCTACCCGTCATTGGTGCACTCGGCCGATACAGTTCTAACTTTTTCCTTACCGATTTCCGGACTTTTGACTTCATTCATGGTGGTTTTTTGCCACCTTCTTTCGATCTGGAATGAATTTGTCAGTGTTGTCTTGGTATAGCCTTGTGTACTTAGTTTGGAACATCTTGTATTATGACTAATAATTGCATAGTGATCTTTTGTTAAGCATTTCGGAATATTTTGTCATTATCAGGCACGAAGCGACCCTCAAATCAAAGATATAATGGCACGTATAGGATACCAAGATCCACCGTCGATTTCCACGGCCAGAACAAGGAGTACATCAGCCTCCGCGGAAGGCTATAATCTCGGAGCGGCTAGCGACGGTGCTGTGAATGATTCCCCTGCGAGAAAAGCACACACATACGGCTCGTATAAAGTTTGTACAATAATGATAGTGTAAAAAGTTACAGATTTGGCAATTGTTGTTTCTTATTTTAGCAAGAACTGAGAGTAGTAATACATTTTGTAAAGCCAATTTATATTACTACTTCATTTCTGTAAACAGAGCAATGGGCTATTCCAGATAAAATCCGCACCCGATTGTCGGGGCTGGAATTCCAGACTTTTTTCAAAGGATGGTCTGGAATTTCGCGACGGTCTCGAAATTAGTCAGCCCATGGTCAGCACCCTATAGAGGAATTCGGAATTCCAGACTTTTTTCAAAGGATGGTCTGGCATTTCGTCTTGAAATTAGTCAGCCCATGGTCAGCACCCTATAGAGGAATTCGGAATTCCAGACTTTTTTCAAAGGATGGTCTGGAATTTCGTCTCGAAATAAGTCAGCCCATGGTCAGCACCCTATAGAGGAATTCGGAATTCCAGACTTTTTTCAAAGGATGGTCTGGAATTTCGTCTCGAAATAAGTCAGCCCATGGTCAGCACCCTATAGAGGAATTCGGAATTCCAGACTTTTTTCAAAGGATGGTCTGGCATTTCGTCTCGAAATTAGTCAGCCCATGGTCAGCACCCTATAGAGGAATTCGGAATTCCAGACTTTTTTCAAAGGATGGTCTGGAATTTCGTCTCGAAATAAGTCAGCCCATGGTCAGCACCCTATAGAGGAATTCGGAATTCCAGACTTTTTTCAAAGGATGGTCTGGAATTTCGTCTCGAAATAAGTCAGCCCATGGTCAGCACCCTATAGAGGAATTCGGATTTCCAGACTTTTTTCAAAGGATGGTCTGGAATTTCGTCTCGAAATAAGTCAGCCCATGGTCAGCACCCTATAGAGGAATTCGGAATTCCAGACTTTTTTCAAAGGATGGTCTGGCATTTCGTCTCGAAATTAGTCAGCCCATGGTCAGCACCCTATAGAGGAATTCGGAATTCCAGACTTTTTTCAAAGGATGGTCTGGAATTTCGTCTCGAAATAAGTCAGCCCATGGTCAGCACCCTATAGAGGAATTCGGAATTCCAGACTTTTTTCAAAGGATGGTCTGGCATTTCGTCTCGAAATTAGTCGGCCCATGGTCAGCACCCTGTAGGGAACTCGGAATTCCAGACTTTTTTCAAAGGATGGTCTGGAATTTCGTCTCGGAATTATGTATGTGGAATTATTAAAGCAATAGCAAGGTTTCACTTCAGAGTACTAATATTCAGAATTAGTATGTGAACAACTATATATTCTAAAGAATGTGAGATCTAACCTGAGAGGAGAATAAGGCTTCAAATCGGTAGTTTTCGAGGAAAATAATATAGAGTTTAAACTTTGTATACAGAATACTATATAATAAACGGATCTAATTATAGAAATTTATAAAAACGATAAGTATGTTATTTGTTGTACACAGAAGAAAAAGAAAAAGAAAAAGAGAGGTAAACGGTCCGGTCACAGAACATCAACAGAAAAGCCTAGCTCTTCTACACATGGGGCAAAGAAGAAACGTTCTCGTCCAAAATACAAAACAATATCCAGTGAGTATAAGGGTAGACCATTACCTATCTAACTGAAGTCAAAAGGCAAATACCATTATTTTTTTGTCATTTGTAGGTTTGTCTAACCGCATGCCAATCCGTAAATATTATGCTTAAGGAGGAAAATCTATAACCACAGCCAAATCTAAAATACAGTTTTAGAAACAAACCCGCTAAATTAAAGATCTTCCACTATTCAAATATGTTGAGGGAATGATTAATTGACCTGATTTTCTATATTCACTTGGTAATAGCCACTAAACCTCGTATCAGGGATTCAATTGCGATTGAATGTTTGTACATTCTCTTAATCCTAGGACCAGTAGACGACGGGGTCCCCCGTGATCAGCGAAGTACATCCAAAGGGGCAAGTACCAAGAAGTCAAGGGAACCAATGGAAACATTATCTAAGCGAGTTGCTGGTCTAGATCTGGATTTTGACTCTCCAAATGAGTACAATACCGACTCTTCTCAATCGAGCTCCGATACAGATCAAGATCATGATATAGATCAAGATCATGTAGAATATCAAGGCAGTTGTACAAAAAATGGAAGTAAGTACAAATAGATTATGTCCCTTAAGGTTTCGATAGCCGCTTTATCATATGTTATGTTCCAATACCATATCCTGAGACCTGTGGTAGAAATGTGTATGAGTATGAGTATATTAGTATCACTATGAGTAGTATGAGGATGAGGATGAGGATGGGTAATAAGTGTCAGACTATCAGTATCTATCTGTATCAGCATGATTATCAACATCAGCTAGAATATAATGATTCACAAAATGAAATAATGCAGGTTCATACTTGCATATAAAAGTTATATGTGTATGATGCTTAGGCCTATACTATACAAATTGAAATAATAGAGAATGCAGACTCAATATTGTAATGTTCTGTGTAATGTTATATGTAAACATGGAAACATTTTCTAGTATCATGATGATTTTATTTAAAATGTATACGGTATTAAATTTGTACATATACTTGTTGAAAAGTATATTAACATGTAATACTTTATGTGAAAATATTGAAATTTTATGAAAACAATAATTATATGTCAACATGTGTATATGAAGAGAGGATAATAAACACAAAAAAGAAAAAAGAAGCATCAGCCTCATTATCAGCCTCAGCATCAGAATCAGTATCAGAGTCAGCATTAAAATCAGTATAAGTATCAGCATCGGCATCAATATGAGTATCAGCATCAGCATCAGGGTGAGTTTTGAGGACGAGTGTGAATAAAAATCTGTCTTGCATTCGCCCTCCGTATAATAGCTATAAAGCCATTCCTATGTTCCCCAACCAATATCATGATTCTCATTTTATATTGAAATAAAAAGATGATATTAGGTTTTGAATCGTAGATGAGGATGCAAAATGTTTATTTCGCGCGAGTAGTTTACATAAATGATTGTGTTATTCCCGTAACTCCTTCTTTTGCAGATACGGAGTTTTCCACTGATCCAACCCAACAGAAAGGATGGACCCATGTGAGTTACAAGAAGCTACCATTGAGTACGAAACAACGAGCACATTCTACACCAGTGCGACGTATTCGCCCAATCGACAAACAAACCCACGTAAGAAATACGACGATACCACAAAGCGTTAGAACATCAACCGTACCAAATGAAGTAAGAAATCTTACTCCCTATATGAAAGGTCGTCTTGACAAGATGTTAACTACAAACCGCGGTGGAAGCTTCACCTTTCTTTGCGGTACCTGCTTGAATGGAGAATATTCACAGATGAGCCGCAAACACCAGTCCACAAACAATTGCGAAAGCCCTAAACGACACTCATGGACAACATCAAGAGTCATGGTTTATATTTCGGCCAACTCGGGCAGAGCAGCAACAGCTCCAAAGCAAGTAAGACCGAAACCAAAATGGCTTACGTCGCAAGCAACCATGTGCTGGCATAAGAAGGCAGTTTGTAGATGGGAAAGCAACTGCAAGTTTGCTCACAACGAGATAGAAAAGAAAGTATGGGACCTTGGAAATATAAGCCATGAACTGATTGTAAAACACTGTGAACATGGTGAACGGAGCCATTCATTCGAGAAATACTGCTGTAGTTATTGTGATCTTTCTTTCTCCAATCGAACCAATCTTGAAGGGCACATCAACACGGATACTCACAAAGAGAAAATAACATCCGACAAAGATAGGCCATGGCACTTCCGGGATCCCCCACCAAATGTTTTGAATGGCAGATACACACTTTGCGCTTTGTAAGTATTCCTATATACTTTGGTATTCAACCCAAATAATCTGATTTGCGAGTTACTGTGATTGTTTAGCTAGCCATTGGTCATATCAATATCTATTTTTATATTTCGGATTTTTTTTTAACTTTCGGCTCTCGTCACTGCTGGGGTGTGTTATCACTTTGTACCAGTCGACAGCTAATATCATGTAGCATTAGACCCAACCAGGCACCGGAAGGCGGTACGACTGGCATCAACCTTTGGAATTTCTATTCGATCTGTATTACAATGACGTCCGAATATCCGAACGGCTGGGGATGCTCCGTGAAGGGTTACTAATAATATACAAACACTACATGGTAGAGGGGAAATAGAGCAAACTATTTCCCCGAGGTACTGGCTACGGGCCTATTGCCCCGATCATACCATGTAGTATTTGTTTTATTACACCTCACTGTGACTCTGGGGATGAGGTTGTAGGGAAATAGTCAAAACCATTTCCCTAGGGAAATAGTGATAGGAATTGGCCAATGAATTTCCATGATTAGTTCATGAATAGTTATGAGGTGTAATAATCTAAAATCCACACTCGTAGGCATGCAGTGCTACTTCTGCTACGTACAAATAGTTGTTAAAATCTTAAATCAGCCATTGATAGTAATCTTATTTTCTACTATTGTTACAGCGCAAAAGGGGGAACGTGTGGATTCTCCAACGCAGAACCATCCGACAATCCGTGTCCTCAAGCACACAGTAAAGATGAACTCGCTGAATGGAATAACAGACACGAATATCGAAAAATGAAGATGAAAAGAGCCAAGATGCAAGGGTTGTTCTCATGTATGGATGATTTACTCACCGAGTATAACTTCTCGATGTCAGAAGGTGAGGTGGTAAGTATGATTCGTCATTTTTAAATTGATTGACTTGTTAATTAAAATCTAGCCGCCCAAAACTGAAACCTTAGTTAGTTTCCAAATCATTTAATTAGTATAGACCTTTTGAACAGGTAACATGTTGTTATCCGATGATATTCGGCTCACAGGGATCAGGGTCGATCTTACACTGAAAACAAAACGTGATTAATTATCGTAAAAATGAGTCATCTTATCCGTAAAGTGACGTGAGATACATGTACTTGTGAGCTATAATAGTGTATGAAATTTGTCACTATACTACAGATAAAATGACTTTTACGATTAGTACTCACTTTTGGTTTTCAATGTAGGGATCCTCTTACGTTTCCAAATATTAGGAATGAATTGTAAATATTGATATCCAAATCACTGACAACCGTTTCCCCGCACTTGAAGTGTTTCCCATTATTTTGCTTTTCTTATAGTGTATTCTATCTTTAATGGTTCTCGTGAAATGGTCGAAGATATTGTATGTTTGTTGTTTTCTACGACAAGGCTTTACACATTGAGATAAGCCCCTCAGCCCCAACAACTAAACAGACCTAACCTATATTGCAGTATCTGTTTAAATAACCAAGTTTCCCACCTCTTGCAACATCTCATGACTTGTTATTATCATCAACACAACGAATCCTCATCGTACAATTTTAAAAGATATTGGTTTCGTTTGCAAATCATGACAGATGTCAGAAAAAGATCAAGAGGGCATCACAGTGGAATGCAATCGCGACCTTCGGCAATGCATAAATGGTCACGCAAGAACTGCAGATGGGCATCCGAGTACTCAAACTTGGAAGTTTGTTATCAACACTTCGGACAAGGTCAGTGATAGTGATATGAATTTGACAATGGGAAAGATGCGTAACTATGTGAAGCTCTTTGACTTGGGGTTTCCGTTCCATTCAAAATAAATCTTTGACTTTCGATAGTGGATTTTATCATCTATCACTTTATGTAAATGCAAAGAATGTCACCTCTCCGCCCACTTTTGTCGTAGAGGAATGTTCAAATTGGTTAATATATATACGTATGTCACCCACCGATATTCTTAGAATGACATGGTTGAATGGATATCATGTCAAAATAATATATTGATTATATTTTATTTTGAAAATCATGGAAACTGTTTTTATTTTACAGATTCATCTGAAACGTGTCGGATTACTTCATGACGCATATCGTGTGCACTTTTACCTGTCCAGTCCCAAAAACTCGACAAAACCTCAAGTATGTCCCGGACCAGTGGTAGAGCAACCACAAGCAGCTAGCAACCATCAATATCACGTCAACGTTATATTCGAGTCACGCATGTTAGGTAGTTACAAGCAATGGGTGTTCTTTGATTTCGGCATGAAACCTGTGTTGATTCGCAAGTTATCCGTCAGCATTGGAGAGCAATTCAATCTTCCGGATCAGTCAATCGTAAACGCAAAGGTGTGGAATAGTAGCGATTACAACATTGTTCGGTACAACGTGTCAGCGAATGAGGCTGGATCCATCAAACTAGAGGCGATGTACAAATTGTCTGAGTTCCATCCGGAAATCAATAGCGATGAATGCTTGAGCATGAGTAACTACCGTCATGTAATGCATCACATGTTGCGACTGGAGGAAACCGAGTACAGTAACAAGCTCTCTAGGTAAGGCTATACAGAACAAATATCTTGTTATCGTCATCGTATATATCGGCTAAACATAAAAATTCCAATTGAAAGAATATTTTGATGTCTCTATACTTGATTTATTTAACTTCTTTATTTTGATCTCTCAAACAGTTTCAATACTGAAACCAAGATGACTGTTACAAATGCCATCACCATAGATTCTCTACGTGGCACAACGGTACTCTACTCCCAAAGTGCACATGACCTATTTGGAGTCATTGACGTCACCAAACCTGTATTCGGGGACTCGGAAGCAAGTCAAATTGCCCTCACCAACGTTCGCCTTGTTCTACTGAAGTTTCAAACCACTTCTCGTGAATCTAAAGTGTACGAGGCAGAGATTGTCAAAGAAGAGGGTGGCGAAACGAAAGAAGCGATCTACGTTCGTCTCAGCTCACAGTGTATTGCTGACCACAAACTGGTGAAGGATAGCGCTGTAGATATTGGGCTCCAGTTCTGCGTTGATAGGTTGCAATTCTGCAGGATGCACCGTGCAGTTGACAAGCTCACCAACTTTGATGTATTGTTTCCTTCCAAGAATACACATCCTGCTCTCATGTAAGATATTTGAACTTTAAAATAAAGGCTAATGTCAACACCTTGCTGTCTTGCAATTGCGGCTCTGGCAAAAATGATTTACTTTGTCAATTGGTGTGAATCCTATCCTAGTAGCTTATACGATGACCTGGTCGCTCATTCTACTCTAAAACCCCACATCCCATCGTATGAGGTTGACATATCTTGCTCGTCATGCAATTTCCAGCTTCAGTCTGTACGGTTGCAGTGGTAATCACCCTTGCGCCGTGACGTATTTCTGTCGCGCGCTGGGTTGTTCTATTAGTCGGTCGCCTGACTCTCGAATGAACAAAAATGCAGCAACCATGTTAACTCTGTTCATCTACGTGCAGTGACGTATTCCAGTGATCGCCGGGAGTCGTCTTCACATACGCTATCGCGTTAAAATTAGAATAACGAGTTTGGCATTAGGGTAATAAGGTGTGATCACTTGAATACGCCATGACATCACTGCAGAGTTAGACAAACGTAGTATAGTATAAAGTGACGAAACTCCTATAGATTGGCTGCACACGAATTACATAGCTAGACCAAACTATTTAAAGTTGTAAAACATTTCTGTCCATATCTTTCTTTTATCAATAATATAATTAGATGTCCAGATGCAGGCGATGACAACGATAAATTCAACAAGCGGCAAAAGGGAGCAGTGCGTTTCATTGAGTCCACGTGGGCACGACAAAGTAACCGAGCTGGCAAGGGCAAACCAGAAGTGCTTCTAGTGTACGGTCCGTTTGGTACTGGCAAAACATATACTCTAGCCAATGCCGTTATGCAGACATTACGAGCGTGCCAAATGGCACATACTCAAGATGAGGCTCGATTTCTTATCTGCACTCACGCCAATAGGTACGTACATATATTGCACTAATGAAAATGACGGATGGAAGCTTCTACGATTATGCAATACTCTAAAACCTGTCTATTCAAATTGACTAGATATCTCTGCTTCAAGGTACAGAATAGTCAAAGGTCAAATGCTACTTCCTAAGTATCATGACGATAAGAATGAAAAGGTCCTATATCTACTTGTCAGCTACACATGTTTCAATACATATTTGATGTCTGAGACCTTTGAAGGTTGATAATTTTGATTTAATTTCTGTTAAGTGTTCGTTCGTCTAGATATCTTGTCATTTTAGAGTGAATGTCTCTTAAACATGTTAAAGGCACAATCAGTTATTTGGCGCGCATAACCTGTTTTTCTCCAATAACTCTGGGGTATTTTGTGCGTTTTGTAATGCTCTTCTGTGTAGTTGCTCGCTCATAATAACTAGAAGGAATGAGCTAAATGACGCGTCAAATTCTGAGACATTAGTGATGCAAATCTACCCGGGCGTAAATGCGCAATACTGTGACCGCGGACCTCCATCTATTTCTAGACCATTTTCAGCATGTGACCCTTTGGGTAGCCTTCCTACTTGATTAAATGTAGATATACTTCATACGGTGTCGCAGACATCGGTTTAGTTGAAAATGAACCTAAATATTCAAATCAGGGTACCCGTACATTTTCAGATTTCTTTAAGATTTTTGACCAATGAAGGTGTTTTCCCCCAATTTACTGTTTGAGTGAAAAAATAGCAAAGTTTGGCACATACAACGAAATTTGTTTAATAAAATAATCCCGTTTCGAAATTACTGAATGTACCTTTAAAGGGATATGTACATGGAATGCTATTCAGCATATTAAAGTATAATAGCTCTTTCTGCTTGGTGTTAACTTCGGACTGTAAAACACTGAAACATGTCCTGGGATTTACTAGCAAGTGCAATAATGCAGCTGAATTTCGTTGTCATATTTACATTTCAGCGCTGCTGATCTGTACATAACAGACTTCTTTGATGAGTTCGTCACGACATACCAAGGCCTTATCAAAATGAGACGCATCGTTGCAACAATACGAGAGAAGAGCAGAATACCCGAGGTAGTGCAGAAGTACGTCGTTTTCGATAACACTGACAAACAAACGCCAAAATCCCTTGAAGTAACGGATGTCAAAGGTTGCCAGATTGTCATCACAACAACTACCAGTGCCTTTCAACTCGCGGAATTGTCGCAGTTGAAGGGTTATTTCACGCATATCTTAATCGATGAAGCTGGACAGATCCTGGAACCCGAGTGTATCATACCATTAGCATTGGTAGATGCGGGTACATGCGTTGTTCTTGCTGGAGATCACTTACAGATGACACCCAAGGTAAGAGGTAGCTGTTTTAGAATAGAAAGAATATGTTTTGTACATTTGTACTACTTTATACCTTTTCAATAAAAGTAAATGTTGGTTTTATATAGTGCTTTACTAAATATGATTAAAGCGCTTCACGATTACATTTAATCCGCTGTCACTATTCGCTCTTTGCACGGATCCACCATATTGTTACCGCGCTGATTTGAATGGGACTATTCCATAACTATAGTTCAACTCTTTCTGCGCAATATGACTGGTCATGCAGTGAGACATTATGAAATGATTCAACGCTTTCATTGAATCTAATTCCAGTTCGAGGCAATCCTCGCAAATGGCGGATCGAGAAAGTAGTGCAAACTATACTGGTCCCACGGTGTTGGATGACTGGTGATACCTCCCAACGCGGATGTTGTATTTGTTTTATTCCCGGGGGGGGGGGGGGGGGGGGGGGGGCCAGTCAAACATAATGGTGTACACATGCGTGACCAAATTTTTTCCAGACACCCCCTAAACAAGTTTTACCATGCAAGCAAAATTACCCCCTAAACAAATTTTTAGCGCGCTTTCCTTGCAAATTTTGACCCCTAAACAAGTTCTTGCCAGAATATGACCCCTAAACAAGTTTTGTCTATTTAATGGGGGAACAAAATAAGTTACCCTAAACACGTTCGACCTGTATTTTAAGCCGGGATTTTAAGCCACCCTTTTTCTTGTAAATCAGCGTTTTTGATACCCGCGTGACGCGTCCAACACTGAAAAAACACCCCTTTTTACGCGTTTTTTTGGTAACGCATGTGTACAACATTATATTTGACTGCCCCCCCCCCCCGGGGTTTTATTACACCTCATACATACTCTCATAGTCAAAACTAAACTGAAAATTGAAAAAGCTTACGGTGCTCCGCGTGCCATGCCCAGTGGCGGATACAGGGGGGGGGGGGGCTTTGGGGGCGCGCGCCCCCCGTAAAATTTTACAATATACCTTTTTTGTGTACGCGCCCCCCGTACAATTTTACAATATACCTTTTTTACCTTCTGTCTAATTTTGGAGGAGATTGAGCCATTCATAATATACTCAGTTGTTTATTTACTAAATAGAGCACATCTTTTTCACGCAACTATTATTCCTTTCATGTGCATTTTTATGTATTCTTAGTTAGTCCCTATTCATAGGTTTGTAGCTTCAGAGCTTAGTCTTCTGTCATTCGAGGCACGAGGACGTGATAATCAGGCCTTATGGTCAGGACCACTTATTAAATGCTAGTCTAACATTAATACATCGTTTATACAATTAATTTCTAGCAGGTTCAGTATACATGTATATCAATGCATTAATAATGATATGGAGTTTACCTTTTCGGTCTAGTTGGACCTCAGTAAGTCAGGCCTTTAACTATGGATCATTTATTAAAGACCTCTGTCTAACTGTCGAGGAGATTGAGCCATTCATAATTTACTCAGTTGTTTATATACTAAATGGAGCACATCTTTTTCACGCAACTATTATTCCTTTCATGTGCATTTTTATGTATTCTTAGTTAGTCCCTATTCATAGGTTTGTAGCTTCGGCTACAACGATTTATTACCGAGCACTCCGTGCTCCAAAATATCAATAATTATAATTCACTATGATACTGCATGTAGTAGACCATATACGATTTAATGTACCAAATTAATTATTGATTTGTCTACCAACATTTATCAAATGTTTAGCATAGTTTATAATCTATTAATGTCATTACATTTATAGTAGTACCTCAAATAATTAACAGAGTTAATTTAATCATGAATAAACGCTCGTCCATGGATACAATAGCTCGTTTATTGTCTCGCCTGATGTAATCAGAAAGAGACTATGTTATCACTATTTCTGTCCGGCGTCCGCCGTCCGCCGTATGCCGTATGCCGTCCGCCGTCCGCCGTCCGCCGTATGCCGTGTGCTAAGAAATACCTTTGTGACGCGATATCTGGAGATCCGTAAGGCCTATCGTGATGGGACTTGGTGGAGGGAAGGGGGGTGGTGCGTTCTGTTGCTGATTGATTTTTCAAGGTCATCGGGGGTCATGCAAGGTCATCGGGGTCAAATATGCGTAAAACTTTTGAGACTCGTTGTGACGCGATATCTAGAGATCCGTAAGGCCTATCTTGATGGGACTTGATGTCAGGGAAGGGGGTGGGGTGTTCTTTTGCTGATTAGATTTTCAAGGTCATTGGAGGTCATTCAAGGTCATCGGGGTCAAATATGGGGTCAAATAAGATCCGTAAGGCCGATCTTGATGGGATTTGGTGGAGGGAAGGGGGTGGTGTGTTCTTTTTGCTGATTAAATTTTCAAGGTCATCGGAGGTCATTCAAGGTCATCGGGGGTCAAATATGGGGTCAAATAGATCAGTAAGGCCTATCTTGATGGGATTTGGTGGAGGGAAGGGGGGTGGTGTGTTCTTTTTGCTGATTAAATTTTCAAGGTCACCCGAGGTCATCGGGGTCAAATATGGGGTCAAATAGATCAGTAAGGCCTATATTGATGAGATTTGGTGGAGGGAAGGGGGGTGGTGTGTTCTTTTGTTGATTAATTTTTTGGGGTCATCGGGGGTCAAATATGGGGTCAAATAGATCAGTAAGGCCTATCTTGATGGGATTTGGTGGATGGAAGAGGGATGGTGTGTTTTTGTTGTTGATTAATTTTTCGGGGTCATCGGGGGTCAAATATGGGGTCAAATAGATCAGTAAGGCCTATCTTGATGGGATTTGGTGGTCGGAAGAGGGATGGTGTGTTCTTTTTGTTGATTAATTTTTCGGGGTCATCAGGGTCAAATATGGGGTCAAATAGATCAGTAAGGCCTATCTTGATGGGATTTGGTGGACGGAAGAGGGATGGGGTGTTCTTTTTGTTGATTATTTTTTCGGGGTCATCGGGGGTCAAATACGGGGTCAAATAGATCAGTAAGGCCTATCTTGATGGGATTTGGTGGAGGGAAGGGGGGTGGTGTGTTCTTTTTGTTGATTAATTTTTCGGGGTCATCGGGGGTCAAATATGGGGTCAAATAGATCAGTAAGGCCTATCTTGATGGGATTTGGTGGACGGAAGAGGGATGGTGTGTTCTTTTTTTTGATTAAATTTTCGGGGTCATCGGGGTCAAATATGGGGTCAAATAGATCAGTAAGGCCTATCTTGATGGGATTTGGTGGAGGGAAGGGGGGTGTTGTGTTCTTTTTGTTGATTAATTTTTCGGGGTCACCGGGGGTCAAATATGGGGTCAAATAGATCAGTAAGGCCTATCTTGATGGGATTTGGTGGAGGGAAGGGGGGTGGTGTGTTCTTTTTGTTGATTAATTTTTCGGGGTCATCGGGGTCAAATATGGGGTCAAATAGATCAGTAAGGCCTATCTTGATTGGATTTGGTGGAGGGAAGGGGGGTGGTGTATTCTTTTTGCTGATTAAATTTTCAAGGTCATCGGAGGTCATTCAAGGTCATCTGGGGTCAAATAAGATCCGTAAGGCCTATCTTGATGGGATTTGGTGGACGGAAGAGGGATGGTGTGTTCTTTTTGTTGATTAATTTTTCGAGGTCATCAGAGGTCATCTGGGGTCAAATAAGATCCGTAAGGCCTATCTTGATGTGATTTGGTGGAGGGAAGGGGGTTGGTGTGTTCTTTTTGCTGATTAAATTTTCAAGGTCATCAGAGGTCATCTGGGGTCAAATAAGATCTGTAAGGCCTATCTTGATGTGATTTGGTGTAGGGAAGGGGGTTGGTTTGTTCTTTTTGTTGATTAAATTTTTCAAGGTATTACATCCCTTGCATTAACTACAATGCATACCTCTGTGACAGTGCTACATTGTATCATATGTTTCATCATCATTTCTTTCAAGTCACTTTTGATGAACAGGCGAGACGCGCCGTTCGAGAACCGCCTTGTATAATTAGTAATAAGCCATGACAATGAATGTTCACATTGACCATATAAGATGGTTTAACTTTTGAAGTAAATAATATACATTTTTAACCATAAGATTCCAAGATTGGGAAAACTACCCTAAATCCCTATCCTTGAGAATTGCTCATAAAGATAACTACCTATGGCTAAAATATTGAATTGATATAGGACCATAAATCCATTTATACAATTTTTCCACCATATGATTCCAAGATTGGTAAAACTACCCTTAATCCATACCCTTGAGAATTGCTCATAAAGATATCTACATACACAACATATGATTTGGACGAAGTAAACTGCCAAGTCCTACCTACCCCTAGAGAGTTATGCTCCGAGAGACAACATATGGGATGTCCTATAATTTTCATCAATTTTTATATCAATTTTAGAAGGTATTAATGGCAATAGAATGAATACAAGATATAAATTGCTGAAGATAAAGATAACTACCTATGGCTAAAATATTGAATTGATATAGGACCATAAATCCATTTATACAATTTTTCCACCATATGATTCCAAGATTGGTAAAACTACCCTTAATCCATACCCTTGAGAATTGCTCATAAAGATATCTACATATGGGCCACATTGTACACAACATATGATTTGGACGTAGTAAACTGCCAAGTCCTACCTACCACTGATACCGTACATGCTTAGTAGGCCTAACACGTAGCGAGTATGAAACACTCGTCCTCTGGCAGGAACAATATCATCGAAGATCCTACTTTTTACAATAATTGAAGACAACCTTTACGGTTAGTTGCGTAAATATCGTCGGCAGATGATAGCAGACGCCGCCATTTTTTTGTCAACAAATTCGCCGAGCAGACTTTCAACCTCGCACTTGGCGTCGCCGTTCAGTACTTTCGTACAATTGTTCCTGTATTCATTCGGGGGACTGTGGTGAGGGAAGTAGTCAAAAACTCCTGCGCCTTTGGTAGTAGTGTACAAAAAACACGCATTCGGCAGGCTTTTTATTTTGATAAAAATGAACCAATCCTTATAAATGTGTATGAGGCGTAATAAAAGTGGTTATCGAACCGTATTCTTTAAATGAAAGCTACATAATAAACTCCTTGTAAAGAAGAATAGGGGTCAAAAGAAGACTCAACGGCAGACAGAATACCCTTTTGGATGTTACATAGCATAATGTGAACTGCTCTACGAAAATAACGCGAGCTGGATAATAGTACGTAGGTGCATCTGATTTTAGAAAATAAGTCTATTACAGTTTAAACATATTATTATTCTGTTTAGCCAGAAGTGGTTTTCGTATGTCGCTTCGCTTCTACCCTGGCAACAGACGCCAAGTGTTTGCAGCCGTTACACTTGATGTATTCCTAGTTTGACCAATTCTGAGTAATGGATCAGTTAACATAGATAAAATATCTCGCATGAAAAAACATTCAGAAATGAAAATGGTGTGTTAGTGACTTTTAGGAACACTTATTCAGAGCTCCTTGACTATTAGAAAAACGTAATTCCGAGGGAGTTCACAAGATCTTTTACTCATGACAAAGATATTCCATTTTCGTACAGGTGTACTCGCCAAAGGCACGTGACATGAACATGCACAGATCCCTCCTTGAGCGGCTGTTTGAGTATTCGTTGCAGAAGCAATATAGGCGTGAGATTCTGTTGGATTCAAACTATCGAACATGTCCTGAAATCCTGACGTTTTTGTCAAAGGTAATGAAATAAGTCTAATTAGTGTTAAATAGATCATACGTGTAGTATTTTTATTATTTCTCAACCACCGCCAGTGAGAAAATGTCATAGGGATTATTCCAAATTTGAACTTAATGAGTTTCGACGTCCGATCGGATGTCTTGTGACCATTCCTCTAGAGTTGCCAGAATGTGTGGACTTTCCGGTGACGTCACGGGATGTATTTGATGACGTAATCTGGATCAATCGATCGTACAGGTGACTAAGTTGGTAGGAAAAAAAAATCCAAAAATTCTTCAAAGATCCAACGAATCTTCAAAAAACACAACATAGGTCAAACCACACACTAGCCTCCGCAATATCTAAGTGTATAAATAATCACGAATAAAGCAGGCGTGGTCTATGAGATTCCTTCCAGAATTTCGGTAAGATTTATATAGCCGAAACAGTTTGGCGTTTCGGCACACGTAAGAAACATAAGATCAACAAAACCGGACACAATGACAGGTCGCAAATTCACTCGCCTTGCAAGGAAAGATTCTCGAAACACCGAAATGAAGTCTTCAATTGTAAATCCCTAACCAATTGAGACAATACCAACATACTCGTGAGAGACGACGCCAGAAATACCAGATGGATTAGAGAATCCATTAATATTCTACAAACTTACTCACCTGTACGATCAATTGATCCAGTAAAGTATAGACCTTCCAGAAAATAAGTCGTTTCTCTGAGTGTCGTGCTTGAAAGCAACCATCAGACGACGGGATAAAATAAGAATTTAAAATAGTTTCATCCAGATAGTGTTTAATAAGTCATTAGATTTTATTAATCTGTTGATTTCATTGTTTAAACTATACCGAAGCCTCGTCTTGGGCCTCAAGAGAGGCGGAATCCTTTCATGTGTTAATTATTCGCGTTATATATTTTCTTTTAGAACTTCTATACAGCTGTTGACATCGAACCGTGTGGAAAGCAACCGACTCATCCCGTATGGTTCCCGCTCGAGTTTCGTGCCGTCATGGGCGAGGAACATTGTATCGGTAACTCATATGGAAATGCTTATGAGGTTGGTTATTATCACTGCTTTCTGGCTCATGCCGCTATGTTCTACTATCCCGTAGCGGTCGACACAGCGACCGAACCTTGACCAGTTCAACATGTTCAACTTGGTTCTTTTAAACATGTTAAAGGTCCTTCGAGTAGATGCTTACGTGCCTTTATTTAAATCCTGCCTACGTGTCACATATGGGTGTTCGGTGGAAGTTCGGTGTGGCGATTTAGATAAATCTGATAGATTTCCTCTGGATCCATAACAAAACTTGAAAAACACCAACAATCCAATTCGATAGATTTACACGAAAGATGACAAATTTAGCTTCATGATTTCAGTTTGGAGATACGTTTATGTAAAAATCCCACATTTTGACCAATTTGAGGGATCCCGTTTCGATGATCTCTCAATACCCTTCAGAAATTGTTTGTGTTAACAGTAGATTTACTCATAACAGTTACTTTAATTCTGGACAAAATAAGATTCCAGAAACACTTATTATCTCATTGATTGAAGACAAACATAGCAAATTATATCCATTGTCACTGACACTGGGCGACACTGCGATCGACATTCACGGGATGGGTGGGGGCGGCTGCGGTTTGTGCTCGTAGCATCGCGGGTGAGACGAGGTGCAAGTATCTAGTGTTTTGAGCTTGGGTAGATTTGAAGATATATTTTTTCCCAGTCATCAATTATGAGATAGTGGATTTTGTCTGGACTCTCTTTTGTCCGGAATGAAAATATCTCTTGTTTCATATAGAATTCTTGAAAATGAATAAATATAATGAGAATCGTTCATTGTATTATGAGTTTTGTTTCATTATCTATTCAGGTATTGGAAATAGTAACACGAGTTATTGAGATACTAAGTCAATGGCCTTCCAGCTGGGGTCCTAAAGCACCTCGTGAGATAGGAATACTTACACCGTATAGACTACAGGTAAACGATATTATCGTGTGAACAACTTCATAATAGTTTCTAATAAAAGATACAATTTGATAAATATGTCGTCGTATTGTATACTATCTGTCAATTATTTCCTAGTATCCATTTTTCATGATCAATTTAATTTGTTTTACTAGAACTACCTTTATCGACTATAAACTATCAATGAAGTTCCAGTTGTTCTGAATACGTATTAAATTTGGTTTTCGTGTTTTAGGTGCAGCTAATCCGAAACCAACTGCGTAAGCAACGACTCGGTGGCGTGTTCGTAGATAGACTTCAAGGGGTACAAGGTAGGAAAAACATATAAAAAGTAGCTTTGGTGAATCCTTTGATAATAAAATTGTCTAATAGGCCTATATCGGATTAACTTTCAACTGACCTTGAGAAAAGATATCCCCAGTCATGCAGTATGTTGTCACCCTGTTTGAACTCAATCAGAGCGACGTGAAATTTGACCCGATATCTGCAGAATGTTCCTTAGGTCGTATTGTCTATTGTCTGGGAGTTGGAGCCCTATCAGAGCACCTTGAAATTAATATACAAATGATCATAGGATATATAATGAATGTAAACCTTTTAATTGATTACAGGCAAGCAGTTTAGAGTCGTTATCATCAGCACAGTTCGAACCTTAACGAACAGTCATGATAGCCGAGATTATTTGGGGTTCTTGTCCGATATCAGAGAGCTAAATACGGCATTAACACGAGCACAATCACTAGTAGTAGTAGCTGGTCATCCATTCATACTCTGTTCCGTGGGAATTTGCTGCAATGTATGGAGACGATACATACAGGAGTGCGGAAGCAAAGGCAGCCTTTATCCGGAAGACATGACATACGCAGCTATCCATTCAGTGATTAGTGGACCAGCCAAGAGTATGCTGAACCCCGACGCGCGGTCATTCGAGCCAGTGGCGGGTAGTAGCACGAACGTTACGTCCGTTCTTGGCAGAGATAGCAGGCGAAATCAGGTGACTGCTTATGGAAGTGATGATAACGTAACATCAGATATAACTGAACAAGGTGAAAGCTCATCTGATTCAGAGGATGACGACTGGCAGTTAAACCAAGATGACGTCATTTTACGAGCACTTCATCGACAACGGCTTCTAGACAGTATTGGAGAGAGTGGTCAATATTATGACGTTGATGAAGATGTACAGAGTTCAGAGTCCACTGAGCCAACAGCATTAGTGATGGAAGAAGAGGAAGGACATGTAACGCTGATACGAGTTCCAGGAGGCCGTCAAACGGATATCACACATCACGGTAAAACGGTGACGTGCACATTTCGTATTGACCGTGACGGTAAACGATACGCCATTCCCAAAGAGCTTACAGAGGAATTCGAAGAAATCTGTATCACCAACAATACACACCGCGGAACTGCGCTAGACGGAGATGTCGTGTCAGTTCAACTTCTAGACAGTAGTACCGATGAGCGTTCAGAGGATGAAGCGGCTAAGATATATGGAAAGGTATTGGAGGTAAAGGAATCTGCCAAAGATATGCGATCAATGGAGATAGTTTGTAGAGCTGATGCATTCACCGACAACCTTATGGTGCCACTAGAACGACATCTACCGAATATTTACGTATTGAGACCAAAGCCAGCCCAAAAGAATATGTCAAATGGGTTTCTAACCGTTCAAATATGTAGGTTTCGTCATAAGAAAGTGAGGTGTATTAGTGAAGTTGAAGTCAGTTACCATGATCGTCCACACAAGCTTTTTCTGGTCAGGTGGCTGAAATGGAGTCCTGATCATTCAAATCCATTGGGAATGGTGATAGATTGTTTACCACAGGGAGACAACTTAGAAGATGGTCTGTTCATCCTCAAACAAATTTACAACGTATCTGAGAGTGAGTGCGATGTCAGCAAAGAGTATCCAGAAGACTGGGTTATTCCTGGCGAAGAGATCGACACCCGCACTGACCTGAGGAATGATACAATCTTTACCATAGACCCTCCCGAGTCTCAAGATCTTGACGACGCTCTCAGTGTCGAGAGAGTTCCTAGCGGAGAGTTGGAGGTAGGAGTTCACATAGCTGATGTTTCATACTTCATCCATGTTGGATCCACAATGGATGAAGAAGCCCGCAACCGTGCCACATCATTCTATCCAGCCTTTACTGAACCGATACATATGCTCCCCCAACGCCTTAGTAAGGAACTATGCAGTCTGCAGCCGGATAACGATAGACTCACAGTGTCAGTTTTCTTTACCATGACTTCTGAAGGCCATGTAAATGACCAAAATGTTCGTATCGAGCGTTCAATAATAACCTCCAAGGCCCGGCTCTCTTACGAAGATGCAGAAAACGTAATCGCTGGAAAGCTCATAGACATAAGTGACGACGTCAAGATACGTATTGAAGTACTTCAAAAATTGGCTGAACAGCGCCGGAAACTACGACTGAAAGACGAACGATTTTCACAAGATGGAAGCCTGGAAATTCAACGCAACTTTCGCGCACATTACTTAGTGGAGGAAATGATGCTCATTGCCAATGAGCTCGTAGCAAAGTTTCTACTTAAAACCTATCCGGCTTGCACCCCTCTCCGCAGACAACCAAACCCCGAAGTAGAGCGCGTGGAAATCTGGAATAAGAGTAACTCGGACCACATCCCAAACAGTATGAGTATAAGTCAACGTCGGAATATTCTTGCACAACAAGTTGGGATTGACTTGAATGGAGATGACGACGTCAAACCAGAAGGCATCCAGCCAAAATCCATCAGCATACCGAAAGAAGTTTGGGAAGACATTGTATATGCGACTAATGAAGACTTCATTCGTCTGGCAGGGATCATACATACCGACCTACACTATCCACAGCTAGCACGTGTGCGCTCGGCGCTCTACAAGATCCTGAAACCAGCGGAGTATATTTGCTCGGGGACGTCCACATCTCGCCTACATGGAAGTCTGAACATGGCTGCCTATACTCATTTCACGTCACCAATACGACGATACCTGGACATAGTCACTCATCGGCAACTAATCTCAGCATTGTCACGGCGTAAGAAACCGCAGCATGACAAACAAGATGTAGACAGTATATGTCACACTTGCAACATTCAGTCCCGAAAAGCTCATGAATTTGAACTGAAGGCCCGTGCACTAGAAATGGCTATTCAAGCTACCCAGCAGCCAATACAAGCTTTAGCAGGCATTGAAGAAATCGCCACGCAACAAATGCAGTTATCATTCCCACCAGTGATTATCCCAGCACTGAAGAACGCCAGACTTCCATACAAACTCCTGAAGCCAATTTGTAGTCCTGAAGTTGAAGAAGGCAACATGAAGGTCACAATGAAATGGAAGGAACGGATATACAGTATGAAAGGTGTGGCAACATTGTCAGCTGAAGATATCCGGGTTAATCGTCAGATCCGAGTAACGCATAGTCTTGAAACACAGCAGCGGTTCACCCATCAAATACCTACCAAACATTGGAAATACATACAGAAAGCTATTGCAAACGAAGATATGCCAAATGCGTCCCGTGTTATACTTGCCCTGGAAAAGTATTTTCAAACCGGAGGCGAGGCTCAAACCGGATCTCTGCAGTCCACACAAACGGTACGAGAGGTAACATGTGAGATAGCAACTGATGACGTCAACGAGCTCCGGAAAGAATATGTTACCTTCCAACGTCCGTTTGCTATTGGTGATGTCATCGGTGTTCAGTTGCATTCCACAAAGGTTAACGGCATTCTTTCTCCAGGTGTTCAACTATTGAGCATGACTCCAGCTTTAGATTTCTGTCTTGAACACCGCGCTCAACCAGTGAAGTGTTTCACAAACGTAGCCGCCCGCATACCAAGTAGAGCCAGCATACACGACATAGATGAGTATAAGAAATTCTGGATACCAGTTATTGAAATGGAAGCCGCTTACAGTAGCGTGGCAGACAACAACAATATCATTATCCACGGAATACAGATTGAATGGCAATTCCCACGAGATAAAACGTCTTTGCCATGCGGATCATTCACCCTCTTGACGTCTTTCTGCGATGCCCGCTTCATCGATTATGTAGACGATGCTCTGAAGCACACTTGGATGTGTATCCGTTACACCGACATAGAAGTACCAAGCACGAAAACCAAACCGGAAGAAGTATATGTAACGAATTCAAAAAAACGGCAACGCTCCAACCGGATTAAAATCACGTTTGTTGCACATGCTTCAATCACGGATTCCACAAAGAAAGATGAGATCAAGGACAGGGTGACTTTCTTCTTCGAAGTAAATCATACTTCAATGGCTGCATTCCCGAGAAGCTTAGTGAGACCCAGTAAAAAGGACACGATGGAATGTTCCATAGAGCTGATCCCGTACAACTTCCCAAGCAGGTTAGTATTATTTCTTTAACAGGGTGATTTTAATTCATGATCAATTAAAACAAATAAATTTGTTGCAAGGATGCAGCTTAAGATACATAAGAACTAAAGCGTATCGCTACATTACTGCCAAAAGCATAACATTTCTGTGTGAACATTTGTCATGATGAAAATGATGAACTTAATGAGGAAGCTTGAATGCTATCCATGCATTGTCATTTGTGAAGTTCAACAGTTTATAGTTTCATTGTGGACTCAATAAAGTCCACTTATATTTTAGGATCATTGATGAGTGATACCAGGTTTGAATCATTGTATGGTTTTTTAACTTCATTTACCCACTTTAACATTAGTGGTTAAATGTAATTAAATATCATGAACAATTGTCTTTTTTAAATATAAAACCAAAACAACATTTGTCATAATGATTGAGCCTTTTAGGATTAGCCCTTGTACTGCAAAAGATCAAATGAAAAAGATGAAGCAATGATTATGAAGAGTCACATTATCATTCTATGTCACTTATTAATGACTTGTTATTAAAGTTTTCTTTGTACTGTGTTGTTACGTCTTAATGAATATAATTTATAAATACCTGGGGACAATCACAAACGGAAACAAAACAAGATCCACAACCATTATTCAGATTTAAATATTGAGGTAAACTCTTTTATTATTTTAAATCCAAACAACATAATATAAATATTCGTAAGTTGCAAATAATTCACTATTAACCCATCACCGCGACACAAGTTACATCATTTATAACAACTACATCTTAAGTGAGATACAAATTCGACACAGACTAAGTACACTATATTTTACCACTCATGGATGTCAACGATTACTACTGATGGTTGTTAAAAATTATCACCGATGGTGGTTAATAATTATCCTCAATGGATGTTAACAATTACCACTGATGCTGATTGGTGTTAACAGTTGGGCAATTCCGTAGTTGCGGACGTACATTTCATACACTTTGAGGGCTTGCAAAATCTAAACTATACCAGTTGCTTGATTGTAATCACCTGGGTTTCAAGTATCTCTAGTAGGAGTATAAAACCTGAAAATTCATTTGCTTTCCATTTTCGGTATTTTCAGTACACCTGTATTCCTATCAAAAGTTCTCTGAAGTGTTCAGGTCTGTAATGAAAACTAATATTGTTTTGTTTGTAAGAGGGACAAACCTAAAGAAAACAAACAGAGAAAATTATAAGAACCTTTATCTTTAAGATGTTTATCTGTTGCGGACGTACATATTAGTGTTGCGGACGTACATCTGTGAAATAATTCACAGATGTACGTCCGCAACACTTCAAGAGACCATTTTTAAATATGTAAACAGATACAGGACAAAAGTAAGTTTTAAACATTTATAAGTATGAATCGTCAGCTTTAGAAAAATACTTTTCATTGGTTTCCAACATTGCTTAAGTATTGAACGGAGTGGTTGAAAGTAGCAGCTTTTGGGACGTGTACGTCCGCAACAGAAGGTACCAAATTTAATCCAGAAAGCATAATTCTTAAATATTTTGGTCATTTTAAGTCACTTTTTATATGATACATAACAAATGTTCATTGTTGTATTGATTGTATCAACTTGTAATACTTGCCTTAGTTCATTCATGGAAATAACTGCACTTCCATGGTGTGATTTCTACTCAAAAATGCCCTGTACGTCCACAACAACCTCAAAATCAGCCAAACCGAGAATGTTAGGTCAAATTCCAAATTATATCATGAAACTACAACCCATAACCTTTGATATGATACATAAATTACGTTATTTCGACGATTTTCAATTTTTTCAATTTGGGTTACCTAATTACGGAACTGCCCAGTTATCACTGATGGTTGTTAACAA
Organism: Ophiura sarsii; assembly: GCA_035610835.1. Taxonomy (NCBI): domain Eukaryota; kingdom Metazoa; phylum Echinodermata; class Ophiuroidea; order Amphilepidida; family Ophiuridae; genus Ophiura; species Ophiura sarsii. The sequence continues at coordinate 55,324,815 of CM069442.1, read as the reverse complement.
TTATCACAGATGGATGTAAACACTTATCACAGATGGGTGTTAACAATTATCACTGGTGAGTGTATGATATGATTCCCTGTTAATTGATCCTTGCACTCAATTGTTTTGTATTTAACATGATTATGGATTTTAGATTGACAATGCTGCTTTGGAATATATGTATTAACTCTCCTTAATCTGTACATAGATTCAAGCCATGTACCTTCTAGTTGGTAGCCCTGTGACTATAAGTTGTCTTCTTATTGTTATCATGTACTTTACCGTGCCTTTTTGTACTCATGAGTCCATACCTTTATAGTAAACTGGTACTTGAAAAATGTTCACATTCCATTTACAGTCGATTAAGACAAGCTATAGCCAAAGTGGACTCAAAAGAGACACCTACCTTCCTGCAGGACATCTGCTTACTGGAAGGTACCAAACTCCGCACCAAACGTGAGAAGAAGAAAGACACGTGTGAGTAATGCTAGATATAAAAGGATGGGGGTATTAGACGAACCCTGTTGTGTACGGCAAACGGACCTCTATATTATGTCGGGTCGGTCGGTTGTGTTTTTGTTTTCTTCTTATTTTTCTAAAATTTGCCGTTTTTGAAAATCAAAAATAAATATTTTGGGTCTGTATTCATTTGCACGTAAAAACGGATTTCTATCAAATGGGTCAGTCGGGCGCGTACAACAAGGTTTCTTTTTACGACACCTAAAGGTATTTATTTTATTTCAGCTGTAGGGCCAGATTGTTAAATCCTCACAAAATGTACAAAATGTGCTGATCTCGAAAATTAAATCCCTGTAATTTTGATCGCTAGCATGCGGGATTTTGCTGTACAAGCAACAGTTGGTCGAGATGGAGAGCAAATGAAGGTCGCTATTAAATGATTTGTATATTTGATGCCCATGATAACATTGAATGATGTGTCCCAAATAATAAGAGCCGTCATCGTTTGAATTTACAGATATTACTATATTTCTAGTATGATAATGAGCTCGTATATTAGGTTGCAAAAATACTAATCAACTTATAAGAAAGCACGTTGACAGTGTTTTTTTTAAAATTTATTGTATAAGTCGTTATATGGTTACATGTAGAGTTATTCATTAATCCATGTATGAATTTTCAGCTGTAAAGGACAACTACCTGGCTATTTTGAAGAGGGAGTCTGCAAAAATCAAAGATTTCAAAGTACCTGGATGCAGTCTACCGCAGCCTAATACATCCCAGTCAGACGCCCTAAGGAACGCCTTATCTCAGCAATTCACGGTGATCCAGGGGCCACCAGGTAGGTTATCCGACCCGATACTTTTATGTTAACTACATACTTCCAAAATGCATTTCTATTCCAAAATGCAAACGTTTACATAATTTCATGTTGATTTATTTGCACGATATGGAGGCCTACGTCAACGTCTCAATATGTTATTATAATTCACGCAATGTTGTACGGATGTGGCTGTGGCTAGGGGTGTTTATGTATGTGGGTATACTTAAAAGGCGCTCTCATTTCCATCTATATAAAACCGTAAGATATAGACCGTGTTTGAATATATCATTACACATACATACATACATGTACGTCGTATAGCCTATACATAGATAATCACCCAAGATGTTCCTCGTAGAGTGCTCAACTTAAATAAGGAGCTTTATATATAATAGATGAAAATAGAGACTATTTCATTATTATTATTTAGTGTAACTTAATTACCGAAAAACTTGTTCTTCAGGGAATGGTGGCTACATAATAAAATTTAAACAACATTCAGTCCAATTCTAGTACCTGTAGAATAATGCGGGACATGTTTCCTACTTACTCGGTTAACTCCATCAATAGATCTGTATCCGTTCAGAAAGTGCATGCCATCATTGACTATCGGGGAAAGCTGTTTTTCACTTTCATCTAGTGGATGATTTAATAAATTAATTCATAAAATGACGATTAATATTTTAGGTACGGGCAAAACCATCACTGGAGCCCATCTGGTATACTTTTTCAGTCTACAAAATCGTCAAATTCCGCCAACAAGTGACGCACAAGGTGACGTACTACGTCCACAAATATTATATTGTGGGCCTTCAAACAAATCTGTAGACGTGATCACAGGTAGGTATAATAGGATCGGTGATTTGTATAATATAAGAAACTCATATGCCATAGGTGTGGAGACATTATGAAAGTCATACAATACATTGAAAAGTACAGATTTTGGAATCGTTACCTCGCGATGTTGAAATACAGGCATGATTCCATTTACGTAAATGGGAATTTACTTCATTCATGAAAACAATTAAATTAAAAAGAAAACAAAAGTATAGAAAAAATGCATTAATTATATTATCATTTTAGAGGGATTACATTAGAGCAGTGCAGTGATATTAGATGCTTTCTCTTTGGAAAGCAGATTTTTTTCATAAAACATTACGCTTCTCTTGGCAAAGTGTTCAATAGGACAAATGATTATGTCATTGTATAGATTTTGGTTGACTTAACCCAATAACAAACCAACCAAACTTGGCACCGATGAATTTTGAGCAAGATGCTCGAAGGTGGTTGCCATTTGAAAGGTTCAAAACTTTAACTTCATTATCTAGTTACAAAATGACATAATACTACTTTATTTACCGCAGAATACCTGAAGGAGGAAACATTTGGTCTTTCAATTGTTCGTGTTTACGGCAAAACGATTGAGAACAAGGAGTTTCCGATACCCGGAGTCCCGAAGCCAACAGGAAAGTTGGAAAAACGCGATGTCGAAATAGACCAACGTCACAGGAATGTGTCTCTCCACCATCGTATACGGCAAGACACGAACAGTATGTGTGAGGAAATACATGATTATGATGTGAGATTTGGAAAACCGGGTTACAAGTCCAATCCGAAAGAGAAAAAGGCCTATCAAAAGCTCGTATTCAAAGCTGAAGTAAGTTGTAGCATTAATAGGTTCATCGTAAAGTAACATGTTTCTGGTACGTTAGGTAATTTGGCCTGCGTACCACGACATAGAAGTTATTGTCTGTACAGATCATTTACCAGATGACCTACATATTTAAAAGCAATTATCAATGAGGTTTACGTATTCGAGCTGCGCAACTGACCGCATGCACATAGATAAATGCATATTCAAGTGGTCAAATTGAAAAAAGAAGATGTATTGTCCTTGGATAACATACGTCAGAGAGCTCAATTCGTTTAACAATTGTTTGACAGATTGAGGAGCTAAAGAAACACCAAGTGATATTGTGTACCTGCAATGCAGCTGGGAGTTATCGTCTAAAAAAGACAAACATAATCCAGTGCATTGTAGATGAGAGTGGTATGTGTAGTGAGCCCGAAACTCTTATACCATTGGTTGCATCTAAGCCGGTTCAGATTGTTTTGATCGGGGACCACAAGCAGCTACGGTGAGTATACATATACCCTTTTAACAATAATTCATATCAGCCATTCCTGTACATTATCGGATTATCTCCCAGGTTTTCAGATGGGATCTTCATAGAACAAGCATTCTCGGACATACACATAGCGAAAGAAGGGTGTGAGCGTGTTTATGAAATAATTTGGTATTGACAATCATTGACTATCGGATTTTCAGTATTTCAAGTTCTTATTATCCCAAGGATTCTAGAAAGTTATGATTTGCTCTACTAAAATTACATCTGAATTGATAATATGAATACAATGTAAAAGTGAAGTACGTTCGTTTTGGCAGTTGCCACACAAATTGGATTACTAAGTTTGGCAAGCTATCAAGATATCGATTTGCCTTAACCAGTTCACCGTTTTTACTTTCAGACCAATTATACAAGAACCAACTGCTAAGATATTAGGGATGGAAATATCACTGTTAGAGAGATACGCGAAGCAAATGTCTATGCTACAGATACAGTATCGAATGGTAGGTTAACACTATATACCGTATACGATTACATGTACATATTTCCCTTTTTTTGCGTTTTGTTTTACTTAGCGAGGAGATTTTCTCCACACACCACCTCCTCTATATCCAATATCATGAATAAAATGGATACCTAATTTTACTTTTCAACAAATAGTCCGAATATTTTGTTTATGTAATGTATAGGAATTTAGAAGGATACCGTTATGACACCTTATAATGAAATAATGCTTTGATTATTTTTAAACCATCTTAGAACTATTATGCAATGCATTGATTGTGTCAAACTGTCAACTTTCGACCCTGAAAACTGACCGATTTGCTATTATAAACTACTCAATAATTTCATACAGTGCTCACATTTTCCCTGGGACGTTTTTTTCTTCGGTTGTACAGTGTACACTCTTAGAAGGTCAGGATCAAATATGAGACGAAAAGGATCAATTTTGATCCAGAAGCGGTATCACATATGAGCTTACCCTTTCCGGATCAAAGTGATCCGACAAGCAGGATCAAAAAGTTTGATCCGAAATGGGATCAAATATTTCTGTCAAATGATACTGAAACGGATCAAAATAATGATCCTTAATCGGATGTACCTGTAGCTTATGATCCTACTCCAGGATCAAACTGAATCAAAGAAAAAGTGAAAACATAGGGGGTCATCGGGTGACAGATTGTAAAAACAAGCATGCATGCAAGGGTCTTTCGGTGACACCGGGCCAAAAAAAGGGGGTATTTTTTATGGAGCCTGGTGTGAAACCTAATATTGATTGAGTGCCCCCACCCCCGGGTGCACACTGCAGACTATATAGCGAGTGCAGTAAGCTTACTACATCGTGTAGGCCTACATCGCAGTGATCGTGACATTTTGTGAGGAGCATTTTGACCGAAAATCGTACTGATGGCACTGGTCAGGTACAAGAAATTTGTTCACAAGAATAGAGCATGTTCAAACATAAAAAATAAAACTACTTTACCGACAAAATCATGTAACATTTTACAGATTAGACTGGATAACTAACCGCGGTATTTCACCCGTTTGTTGATATCTATCTGGAAACGGATCAAAACGATCCGAAAACGGATCAAAATGATCCGAAAATGATCCTTAAAGGATCAAAACAAAGTGAGCCGGAAATCTACTCATGTATTTGATCCTGACCTTCTAAGAGTGTATGTTAAACGCCATGTATGTTGTTAGTAAGTCCTCTCAAAGATCAGCAAAGGCTACCAGATATTTCATCCACTGCTTTAATGCCAAACTCCATGGAATTACGAAAACATATCAATATTCACTGCGCATTTTAGAATAGTATTTAACAATACAATACTTTTTTTTTTTTAATACTGACCTACCTTCGCACTCAATAAAATGTCATCAAAATCGATGTATATTCTATCTGTCTTCCCATTGTGTGTGTGAAGCGCTCCTCTTCTTTGTCTAATGACATCAGTGGAATAATTGTGTACTGTGCGACAGGCGCGTCGCCACCTCCAGCCACTCGGGGTAAGGTGGTAAATGATGTTCAAGTGATACAGAATATTCAGCACTCTTTCAGTAACTAAAGCTGTCAATGTTGTTACACCCTGAAGATAAGGGTTTGACGATCTAAAATGATAATAATTAAATTAAGGTGTAAAAGTAGAACTTTGATCGTATAACAACAAAGGCCTTGAAATCATTAGCTTGATTGTGATTGAAAACTTAATCTGTCCGCGAAAATGACTATTAACTATTAAAAGGTCTGTCAACCATTGGTCTTAAACAATAATATTAAGGGAAAACGATCGTGTCTTGCGTGCAAAATCAATTGACGACGTTGAAGTAGAACCCGTCCTTTATTTTTGTTCAACATCTCAGTATTTGCCAATAAAGTGAAAATCTGATCTGAGGTTTAGTGTGAAAACAGAATTAATTAGCTATGAAGCAAAATGTGTAGAATCAATACCGTATTCTCCATAGACCGCTGTGTAAATTTCCTAAAATAACCCCACTTTTGCAAATGATGCTCGTGATTAAACGAACCCCTATGTTTTAATTTAGAAATGGGTTGTACATCGATGGAACTTTATTTATACGCAACCTTAGCAAACAAATTCGGCTAGATCTTATTTGCGCCAAACACCTTAACATCGCTGTAATGTGATTAAAATTCGGTCTTAAAATCAATGTAACTTCGCTTTCCGTCAGCGATTTTTTTCCCCGTTGATACAAAATGTATCTCATATGTTGTTATACCGATGCCGAGTCAAACTGTTTATAGGCCGTCTCGAATGAAAATAATTATGTCATAGCCCATTTTCTTTCAATTACTATGTGGTCCCCTCGTTGTATTTCTATACTATTGTACAGTGAAGGGTTCACATCCCGGAATCTTTATCAGTTGCGTTCACGTGGCTGATATTTAACAAAACCAATTACATTCATAAGCAACCTGTACCTGTGAAGTAAAGTTCACCATGCCTGCGTGGCTCATGAAGCAAAGGACAAGATGAAGGCATTCTCTAAACCATAAGAAGTAAAACAATGTAGATCCTTATTTCACGCATCATTATGAAATATTAAAACCCAACAACCCTAATTGTTGTGGGCATTTTGATCAGCGATGTAAACATCATCTATAGATAATAAGGCTTTACGAATGTTTCCTTTTTAGCATCAGGCAATCTGCAGATTTCCATCAAATGCCTTTTATGATGGGAAGTTGCAAACCCCTCAGGTAATATATGAACGTCCTGCACCAACCCGAAAGCTAATATGGCCTGCAAAGGACTTGCCGATTGCTTTCTGTCACAGTAGCGGTCCGGAAGAAACTCTTAGCGTGCGGACCGCGGAAGGCAACGAAATGTCCAAATCCAATCCAAAGGAGGTTGAACATGTGGTAAGTTTGAACTGATCTTTGGTCGTGGGACACTCCAGTATAAAACGCATACGGGTCTTTTTATACAATTCCAACCCAGAGGCCTTTTCAAATACATAACATATAAATGTGCATAAGGCAGTGGTTTTTGGTTGAGAGAACGCTTTAAAATTGCCTCAGAAATAGAGATATGAGTACAGATATGAACAACGTTATACAAGGGGGTATTTTTGGAACAGTTTGCAAAATGAATAAAAGTGATTTTATAATTTACTGACAATAATGGTGTTTGGTGAAGTTGGCTACATTTCTAATGATACAATGTATGATGACAGTGATGTTGTGTGTATGGCAGCAACAACATTGCTGGTGTGCGCAATTCATCAACGCATGGAATCGTGGGTTCAAGTCTCCTTGAAACTAGGATGTGTTGCTTACCCAAAAACAATGAAATTCCTACAATCACAACTAACGTTTATTCTACTTCCGTGGTTTAAGCTGATAATTGGACGTATTTGTAGAATTTCTCCTCTACCCCATTCACTGTGTACAACGGTCTGGTATGATGCAGTGCGCCGTGGTTAGGAGAGTCACGTAAAGCAGTTGGTTTCGTGTATTCAGACACAAAGTTGCAGGCCTTATCGTTAAGAGTAGAGGGTCATCCCAAGTATGTTATTGTTACCTGTACAAAACCCCTCATTCTTAGGTTTCAGAGGGCTTCTTGTTTAGCTATAACGAGAACTGCTATAGGAGTTAAATAGCAATAAGTATAGTTGAAAAAGGGTAACAGCCTTCATTTGTGTGCCCAAATATATGGGAGTGGTTAATTAATCAGGCTTGATCTAAACATTACATGTGTGTAATCGTTTGGAAGTACATCAACTTTTATTTTTGATTGGTCACCACCCCAAAGGTTCGGATTGCAACAACTCTGGTTACGGTGTGCGGAGTCAAGCCATCACAGATCGTCATCCTATCACCGTATCAACTACAGTGTCGCCGTATTATGGATGGTCTTGAACAAAAGCAACAACCAGATATCAGTGTGCGTACAGTTATCAAAAGCCAGGGTGAGTACTAAGATGATTTTTAAATGCTATCGCGCAGCCAACGGTTCGGAAGCACCTCCACCGACCAATTGTTAAATAAGTAAAATAAATTGCTAGTGCTTAACGTATTTCTATTTAAATTGAAATACCTTTTACTCGCCAATAATAATAATAATAATAATAATAATAATATTAAAAGGGCATTTATAATGCGTCTCACATTGTGAACACAACCCCGAGGCGCATAACATACATGTATGAAAAAATATAAGAACATAATAAAGAAGCTATACATTATAGATTACACATCAGAAATAAATACAAATACAACAACAACTAGAACTGAGGTGTCGTCTCAGACGACGAATATTAGTCGCGCGTTGAAGTTATTTGTTATGTTGAACAATTCTGAGGATTCTAGGTAATTTCACTAAATTACAAGGGCGTTTTAAGTGAAAATCACGTTTTGACCACTAGTGACCCCTGTTTGACATTTGACCTGGTATGCTTAACACTCTGAGTAGTGGTGGCCATGAAGGTACTTATGACTAAATATGGTAAAAATCGACCAAATGGCTACGGAGCTATTGGTTTCGTGACAGAAGAAAGACCTTTTACCACTGCATCACAACGTAGGTTTACCTAATCTGGCAATACCAGCGAAGACACGAGTATCGGCATTAAAATGCAAGAGCGTTTTAAATGAAAATCACATTTTGACCCCAAGTGACCTTTTCTTGACCTTTGACCCCAAACTTACGATGGACTTTTTTATTTGGCAAATCAATGCGCACAAAACAAAAGTAGTCCTGAAAATCACGTTTTGACCCCTAGTGACCCCTGTTTGACTTTTTTCTTGTCTTGTCAATGCGCACAAGATACAACAAACCCGAGCAAAATCGGAGCATGTTGAATCACGTTTTGACCCCTAGTGACTTCTGTGTGACCTTTGACCCCTTATGCTTGAAAACCTGAGTAGCGGTGCACATAAGGGGACTTATGACCAAATATGGTCAAAATCGGCATATTTAATTTTTTTTTCAATTCAAGGTTTAATAAACATCATTATCGCAGCAAAATGCTGAATTACAACAATATTTACAATATGTAATATATAGAACAATAGAAACAATATATAGGTCACATGACAGCAGAAGAAAGAAACAGGACGAATACAGTATATTAGTCGTTGACACGACTAATATAAAGAAAGAAACAGGACGAATACAGTATATTATATTAGTCGTTTCTCGACTAATATAACAACTTATCATACAAATATAAATAAGTAATCCTTAAAAAACACAGTACATTAACACACTGAATGACAATCACTGGAGCTGCAAACTTGACCAGCAAGGATAATACATATAATGTACAATGAGAGTATTATAATGTATAGTACAAACACAGTCTACTATGCACAATTCATAAATGATCAATGCAGAACATTCTAGCGAGTGATACTCTGTGCAATGGGTTTGCACTTGTTTTGCAATAATGGCCGTCGTAAATTAAGGTGATAGATCAAATAGAAGGACTGCACGTACAACTGGGGTGGTAGTTGTACGGATTAACCTACAACTGAATAAAGTCACACACAAAAATTCAACTTATTACCACCATTTTCAAAACTTAGGTTCTACGATATTCACAAAATAACCAATATTAAACCTATTGGAAAGCTAACCTAATTCAATAGGCGTTACAATCAGTTGAATGTTGACGAGCAATTACTCCGTTTATGAATATCTTACTCATAGGTTGCACCAAATTTCCATCTGTAATAAACTGATAATATAAAGCACTATCGATATGTTGAAACATGTCAAAATAGTATTCCTAAAATTCAAAACTCAAATTCATTATTTCTCTCAACAAGCTAAGTGTCGCCCTCTAGAGTTGGAGATATTTCTCTCAAGAAGTAAAATATCACCCTCTAGTATGAGTTGACAGATAAAAACGCATCTTGTGGTCAAAGAGTCGCTTTCAAAATATAGATATATGGTAGTATGGTGAGAATCGTCTAACAGCTGCGAGTGTTCTCACATGAACCTCCGTAACGCATTGCGTATCACACGCTTGATTATCTTTCGCGCGCGGAGAATATACACCACGTAACTACGCGTACGCCAATTCTGAAACTGACAAAGCTACAATAAAAATATACTGTCGCCCTCTAGAGGTTACTAATAGAATATTCTAGTTTAACGTATTCGCTATATTTAAACTAGAATATCGCCCTCTAGAGTTAAAAATACGCAGCAATAATATTGCAGTCAATAGTTAAGTCACCAGCCCTATATGAAAGCTATGAAGATTGTTAAACGGGGTCAGTCGTCACAAACATGAACAAACACAATAGTTAAACGACCTTGCTATTGTCAACACTCCCTACACAGAGGACTGCAGTGCAAATCTGTACGATGTTCGCCATGTAATGTCTATGGCGGATTTCATTCCGTGTTATGAAGCTATGAAGTTTCCGTGGTCTTCGCTATCTCCAAGCAGATACAGCAATACGTACATGGACTTTTTTTTGTAGACGAGGGTTCATTTCATGATTTGATGAGGTTTATAATGAGTTAGGATTCCTGTAATTTCGAAGACCACAGATTTTCAAAACGTGAATTTTCTAACATTTTACGACATAAATTTGGTCACAAAACGTGTTTAATACTATACATTTTACCGTTCTGCAGATGTTATTGACCCTCCTCTAAAATTCTACATGATTTTTAACACGTTTCTCAGTTTTTGAGATGCCCAAATAGACCATTTCCCGAAGCTATTTCTAGCAAATATTTCAGTCACTGAGACTCCATTGTTTTCTTGTGTTCAACAAAATCTGACATGCAGCGTGACCTCTCTGCTGACTGATTGTTCCTGGACTTAAGAATGTCACCCTTAGGTGATGAAGAAATGACATTTACTTCATGGTGAAGGTGTTTATTTTAAATCAGTTGTATAAAAAATACAGGGACTTTCCCGTATATCAACACCCTGTTTAATGTTACGACAACATTATTGTAATATGTTCATGCTTGATATGGTTTGGTTTATTGATGTTCACAGGAAGTGAATGGGATTATGTCATCATGAGCACTGTACGGTCGTTGCCTCGAGTGGAAATAGAGGAGCGTCCTACAACTGGATGGAGGAAGAGATATCTTGGCTTCGTAACAGATGAGCATCAGATGAATGTGGCGCTAACACGGGCTAAACATGGACTTATTATAGTCGGTAAGTAGGCCTATAGATACAATATACATCAGAGAATTATAGAACGTGTGAACAATTTCACATCGACACTTCCTTTTTTAAGAATTAATTTTATCCCAATCCTCTTTTAAAAAACATGGCTAGTTAACTTTGTGTTTTTATAACATGCAATGCGTGCCAAGCACAGTAGGTTGGCATCACGTAAATGGCGCCCTGCAATTTTGAAATTGGTTGGCCCACCAACGCGTATTTGTTGAAAATTGGTAGGCTTATTTTGTTTTTACTCGTTACATACTGGCTTCCACTGGTTATTGCTTGTACTAATTTCAGGTAATCAACACCTTCTAAGGACTCATAAGCAATGGAAAGCGCTTCTAGAGGATTATGCGAAGAACGGATGTGTAGTGCAGGCTAATGATTTCCCCAGACGACCAGGACAAACACGACGTGGCTATAATAGAAGATAAATCGTGCTTCATTGCCGTTGTTATTGATAAAAAACTGTATTGAACAGTAAGAGTTGGCGAAAACATTCCACCATAAAAACCATTACGTTTAACAATGCAATTTATTTGAATAACTCTTGAAATGTAAAAGTACTAACAATAGCACTGCGCACATATCTTACAAATGAGACAAACTGTTGATGCTGATAATGTTATACATTTACTAAGTGCTTCATAATGTTTTGCACCGGCGAGCCTGCGACTCGTCACAAAGCAGAATATTCCTAGTAGTTTAAATCTTAAATTATGTAATGCTAAAGAAATGTTGCGGCGGGATTTAACTGTTGAGCCTTTATTTTGTTTAATGTTTCAGCGCGAGTTAACACTTGCACCTTAATTTCTAAGAATGTTTCAGCGGGAATCAAAGGTTTAGTTTCTAAAAAGGTCGCGGCAGGATATAGATCTAACGACTTAGTTTGCCAGAATTAAGCAGTTTAGTTCTTTAGCCTTGAAGGTGTTGGGGCGGCTTTCAACGGCTTTCAACCTCAAACTCTTAAGAAGTATTCTAAGAATGTTGCAGCGGGATAGATATATTGAGCTTTATATTTTATATGTTGCGATGGGATTAGCTCTTAAACCTACGATCGGTACAGACTTTGTTTTGTGGTGGTATTTAGCCTTCGCGGCCTAGTTTTCTAGAGTATTATAATATACTCTAGAAACTAGGCCGCGAATGCTAAATACCACCACAAAACAAGTCACTGTACCGACCGTAGGTTCAAGAGCTAATTCCACCGCTATTAAAGTTGGTGGGATTTTACGACTATGTTCAAAATGTAATTAAACATTGATAAGGTTTATAATAGCAGTAGCAAAACCTGACTGCTTGTCTTTCACATGTATTACCTTTGTCCAACGGGAATATAATGACATCAGTTTCAAACACAATGCTGCAATAAATGTATATTTTTGAGTAAATCATATGTAAATATTCTATTCAAAATCATTCCTATTATAGGGTCAATGCTATAGCAAACATTTTGAATGAATGAAACCACTTGTGGTTACATTTGTTAATTTGCAGTTGAGGTTGGGGAGGGGTGGTGGAGGCGGAGTGGCAATTGACAATGAATGGAGAAGCTTCACTCAAAGGTGTGAGAAGCGCTAGAATGATATTTGGTGGAACTGCAGTTGTATTTTTAAAATTATATTCGATCTTCATACGCAGTGGGCGTATCCAGGATTTATGTGATGGGGGGGGGGGGGGGGGGGTGGGGGGTGCTCCACCCTCATTTACGGACGTTATTTCTTTAACTGTCAAAGAATGAACACGTTGATTTGTAAATATCCAAGAAGTTAGTTTTACAGTGTTTTATGAATTGTCATGATTGTGTATTTCAAAGCAAACTTAAAGTATGTGTTTTTGCCAAACACAGATAATTAAATTATGTTGATAGGATTCATGAGATTGATGAGTTTGCTCAGATGATGTAGTAATTCCTGACACGTTACTGAATACCCCGGGATTTTGTTGTTGTTGTTGTATATACGACAGTCTTTAACTTCTACAGAAAAATAGTTTGTTCTTTATGTGGTGTCTAATGGGATCTACAGTCCATGTGGCCTTCTGTAATTCAATTTTTACTTTTTATTGGAAATTGTAAGAGTTGAAATAATGTTATTGTTATTATTATAATGCGGTAGGAAATAAACGGGGTCTGAATAGTATGACTCGGTCTGTACGTTTCAAAGCGAAGGGTGGTGTTTTATTCGAATACGGATAAATCAAATTACGTGTATGAATGAGATTAATAACTTTGATTAGATCCGGGGATTATATGATTCATCTGATTTCAGTGAAAATACATATAGCAGACAGTCAAGTTTCTGTACCGACCGTAGGTTCAAGAGCTAATTTCATCGCTTCTAAAATTGGTGGGATTTTACGACTATGTTTAAAATGCTTTGTAATTAAACATTGATAAGGTTTATGATAGCATAGCAATACCTGACTGATTGTCTGTGTTTCAAAACACAATGCTGCAAAAAATGTATATTTTTATGTAAATCATATGTAAATAATTATATTCAAAATCATTCCTATATAGGGTCAATCCTATAGTAAACATTTGAATAAATAAAACCACTTGTGGTTACATCTGTTAATTTGCAGTTGAGGTGGGGTGGGGGTGATGGAGGCGGAGTGGCAATTGACAATGAATGGAGTAACTTCAATCAAATATGTGAGAAGCGCTAGAATTTTATTTTGGGGAGCTGCAGTTGTATTTTTAAAAGTATATTCAATCTTCATCATGTTCATACGCAGTGCAGTGGCGTATCCAGGATTTATGTGATGGGAGGGGGGGGGGGGGGGGGGGGGGGGTGCTCCATTCCCCCAATGACTTGACATAATTGTACCAGAGTATCTGTTCGTAAAATTAAAGACATGCGCATATTATTATTAGGTTAATTATGCGGGATATAAATAATAAGTTTCTAACCTTTTTGTCATGAATATGTTTGATTGAGTATTTTATTTATTATGTATGCGTTTATTTCGGGGTTTATTTATGTTGATTTACGGATGAACACGTTGATTATTTTAAGGTCTGTAAATATCCAATAAGTTAGTTTTATCGTGTTTTATGAATTATCATGATTGTGACGTGTGTTTCATACAAAAACTTAAAGTAAACACGAATAATTAAATTATGTTGATAGGATGCTCTGATGATGTAGTGAAAATTGCTGACACGTTACCTGAATGCCCCAGTATTTTGATATATTTTTGTATATACACGGAAGTCTTTAACTTCTACAGAAAAAATAGTTTGTTCTTTATGCGGTGTCTAATAAGGTTTAAGTCCATGTGGCCTTCTGTAATTCAATTTTTACTTTTTATAGGAAATTGTAAGAGTTGAAATAATGTTATTATTAATTATGCGGTAGGAAATAGTTAGCTTCTAACCTTTTTGTTATAAATATGTTTAGTGCGCAACATAGACATGTTACGTATAAAATTGTTATTCCTGTCAAACATGTTGATTGTTATAAAGTTTGTATTAAACCAACACTTAATTGTTACTGTTTTATTTATCAACGGGGTATGAATATTATGACTCGGTCTGTACGTTTCAAAGCGAAAGGTGTTTATTTTTTCGAAGTCGGATTAATCAAATTACGTGTACGAATGAGATTAATAACTTTGATTAGATGATTCTTCATTGACAATACAAACACGTTCCAGAAAACTCCGGAATTGTGTTATATTTTGGTACGGCAGTCAGAACTTCAAAAGAAAAATAGATTGTTCCTCAATTGTGCTAATGTAAATATATAAGAAAGCAAATAGGCCAACCCCAGGTCGGCCATCCATGATATCTAATTATACATCACCAAATCAAAACTCATTACTTCTAAGATCTGCCGTCTATTATCTAATAATAAGGCCTAAAAAAGTTGAAATGCCCTTTCCTCTCCCTGGGTAATCCACCAATAAAAGCCTCACAGGAAGCTTATGATGTCGGAGTCCATTTGAAACACTGGGACGGACAGTGGTCCAAATTGGGTACCAGGGTTCCCGGAGTCCAAAAAATGACCTTGGATGACCTATTTTGGCCCCCAACAAAATCCCCACATAATACCCCATGACCCACTCCATAGCAATGGTAACTCATAACTGACACTCCTGTTAAGGTATTTCATTTATGCTGATCACAATTATTATGCTGATCACAATTATGACTTTTGAGGATCGTTTTCTGTGTAAAAATACATAGTTATTTTAAGCAACATCTGAATTCAGTACATTATTTACATTTTGTTAACTTAATATAGCAATAGAAGTGTTGCCTCTCACATGATAAAACATAAGAAATATTTATAACTATTTGTATAATTTATTTAATTTGGTAATATTCGAGTAAAAAACCCAATTCCAGTTGGTGTCATTTGACTTGGTAATAAAAGATGATTAATATATGCATGATGGCTATAATAACACATAGGTTTTCAATGCATATAGCTTTAATGTACAGGTTTACCATTTTTCCTTACAAGATCAGATGCATGTGAACTAAAATAGTATTTTTCTGATTTGAAATTCCAAATAAATTTATAAATATTTTTTGATTATTCTATTGTTACATCATGTAACAGCAATACTTCTCTTGCCATATTAAATGATAATTTACTGAATTTAGGTATTTTCATAATCATTCAAAAAATGTTTCTGTTCTTTAGAATAAATGAAACTTTCTGGATTATTTCGGACCTCAAGTGTCTTTATCACGCAGGTGATTTACATTGATTAGATTGAACGATTGAGACAGGAGTTGTGGAACATTTGCTTCTCTTGCGCAAACAAGTTCTTACCCTTGCGCCATAAGATGTAGACTGTGTATAACCCTAGTTCTAGGGCTCGGGGCTCAATTTATTTCCATGTAGGCTCTCTCAAGTTCACATCCTCGACCTCATCCTTGAATACTGTGAAATAACTGCATCGAGTAGTCTTTCTAACATTTCGGTTCAAGCTTTCCACAGAAGATACATTGTTTGGGGAACAGCGGTTTGGAAGAGTATGATGATGGTATACGAAGGCAGCGTGAGGCAGAGGCTTGATTATCCCTGCACTTCAAACATGTCAAACGATTCTGGGTTTTAGTAAAGAATTGGTAACATCCTCGATGATACCCAATTGCGTTTAGGTCTGCACAAGCAAGACTCTCCAGAATGATATTACCAGGCGCGTGCCCAGGGGGGCTTTGGGAGCTCAAGCCTCCCGGATCCCCAGAGGGTAAAAAAAAAGGGGGAGAGAGGAGAGGAGAGGAGAGAAGGAGGGGACGAGAGGAGGAGGGGAGGGGAAGGGAGAGGAGGAAGGGAGGGGGAGAAGGAGAGGAGAAGGAGTGGGAAGGAGAGGCCGGGAGCTTTTAATAGTGTCTCTCACTTTATCTCCACGTCTCTGAACCATGTGAGTGTTTTATAATGAAAGTAAATATTGATAGCAAGGAGAGTTTTAGGTCATCCAGGCAAGTTAAAACCCAACAGCAAATAAAAAAAGAAGATAAGGAGGAAGGGTAACGAGCATAGACAATGCAAGCGGGGAGTGCCCCCACCCCCCCCCCCCCCCCATTGTCACGGTGGGGTTACAGTGGCGTATCCAGGGGGCAGCAGGCCATGCCCCCCCCCCCCCCCATTGAAAAAAGGGTTAAAAAAGGAGGAAGAGAAGAAAGAGGAAGGGGAGAAGGAGGAATAGGATAAGAAGGAGGAAGAGAAGGAGGTAGGGGAGGAGGAAGAGTAGGGACATATGAGGCGCAAATGGGGGGGGGGGGGGGGGGGTTACGGGGTCACGTCCCCATAATTTTAATGTGAAGGACGTTACAAAAACGTTAAATTAGTCCTTTTTAGAGTTAAAAATGCCAATTTGTGCGCGCTTTGCACGTATTAGTTCAATATTCAAGCTTAACAAGAGGGCTTCGGGAACGTTTTCTCTGGACCATTTTAGTTCAAAAACTTTTTTGCTCGATTCGCGCTCACTTTTTCAACAAGTTTCAACATTATAATGGGTCTCAAAACACACCAAATATTCTAAATATTATGTTTGGACGTTAACAACGTCATACTGGACCATTTAAGTGTTGGAAGGGCCAATTTTTAATTAATTATTAATTTTAATATTTTATTATTTAAGCTTAACAAGGTGGATTCAGGACAGTTTTCCATGACCAATTTTAGTTCTTATCATACTGGACCACCATTAGTGTTAGAAAAGCAATTTTGTCCGCGCTTCGCGCGCGTATTGGTTTAAATATTTCATTATTTAACTTTAACAAGATGGCTTCAGGACAGTTTTTCATGACCCTTTTAGTTCAAAAACTCCAAATTGTGCGCGATCCGCGCGCATGTTTTCTAGGGTTTTTATATTATATTGGCCCTCAAACCACACCAATATCTCTATACTAAATATTATGTGGGGGGGGGGGGGGGGGGGCGTCAAAAACGTCATACTGTACCTTTTTAATGTTAAAATCACAATTTTTGCGAGCTTCGCGCGTATAAGCAGTGACTATGTTCGGGGTCTTCCAAATCAACAGGGGAGCTGTCTGAATTGGATTTTTTTCCCATGGATAGTAATACATTATATTTATACTTGCATGGTTTAGGACAATTCAATGCAAATATTCTGATCCATGATGAAACCTTTCAAAATTGCTAAAGTGCTTGCAATGCATTGCATTCTGGGGAACTATATTTGACCCCCCTAAAATAAACAAAACATTTGATGCCATTTTCCCCCAAATTCCTGCTCTACCCCAGACGGTATACCCATGTATTAAATATGAAGGTCCAAATCAATTCAATTCTGAAGTTTATGAACATTTTGATGAAGTTCAGCGTAGCAACGCAATTAAATTTGAATATTTTACTCCGACCTCTGCTATAGCACCAGAGGGTGAACCAATTTATCAAGTTTGAGCAAAATCCACCGCATATGGCAACACACCGTGTTGACATGACATGATCTGATCCACTTAGGCTAGTCATTGAAATACGGGCAAAAATACCTAAGGAAAAAAATTGCCATTTCAAAATCAAGCAACTTTACAAACAAGTGAAATTTTATCTTTAGAAAGCGCAAGGAATTGTAAATTTAATAAAATCTTATAACTCAATCTTCAAAATTGCCTGAGTGGATCAGATCATGTCACATGGGGGATTGCTCTTTCCCCAGTTGATAATGTTAATGTTAAACTTAAAAAGATTGTGAGATAACAATTTTCCAAAAATTATGCCAAGTGGCTAATAGAATCATTAATTAATATGTATCTTGTTTTTTAAACCTGTAGATCAGGACCTGTAAGAAGCATTTCATTCCAAAATGTCTGTATTTTGTGTATTATGTACAGTGTCCCAGAAAAAAAGAACCCTAAAAGTGCCCTCATGTTAGCATCTTTATAAATGTAGGTAGATTATTTCTAAATAGTTGAAAAGTATGGTTACTACTAAGGCTTACCAGAGCCACACAAATTGTTGAAATCGGTTTTAAAATGGCAGAGTTGTCCTCGGATTGTGATATTTTATGGATTTGTTCAGAACTGGATTTTACAAAGCTAAAAGAAGACCACATTATAGAGCAACAAGTTAACAATTCTAATGTTTTTGTCCAATTTCTAGATTACAAGATTTGTAATATATTTTAGTGATTTTAACTGATGTTAGATTCGAAGAGTTTGTAGTTTGCATTATCTTCAAAGGTCAATGATTATGCAAAAATGTTGGAAACCAGTTATATGGGTTTCTCAAAGCAAAGTCAAATAATAGCCCACCTGTAGACCAAGTAAAAAAAGTGATTTATTTAATAATATTTAATGGGCTGTAACAATTTGTGCGACTTGAAAGCTAATTAACTATACTTTCTAAATAATGTAGAACATTACATTTATTTAAACAGAGATTCGTAAACTTGAAAAAAATGGGGCACTTGTAGGGTTCATTTTAGAGGGGGGGGGGGGGGGGGGGGACACTCTGTAATCTAGTTCAATCTTAAGAAGTTATTTTCATGTTAGCATTACAAGTGTTTGAACTGGTTTCAATGTACAAATGTTGAATTTTTATTGAATAAATTACATTAATGAAGTTCACAATTGAAATAAATGTCTTACATGTCTCTTTGATTTTACATCTGCAGCCCGTATCTCAGAAGAACCAAATAACCTTTTCTCACAAGTGTTGCAATTATTTGTAGCCTGTTTCATCTGTACAGGGACCTGAAAAATCTTTCGTGAAGAACCTTCCCATTGACACAACTTCATAGAACCTTTTGAGGTTCCATAGAGGTAAAGAACCTGTCTACCTTTCTTTAAAAAAGAATGGTTCTTTATTATATTATTATGGACGGTTCCTTAAGGAACCTTGTCTAGACCCATTTAAATGGAATGAAAAAGACCGTTTTCAAATGGTTCTTTTAAAGAACTTTATGAAAGGGTTCTTTTACCTTCTAGAACCCTAAAGGTTCTCCTGAGAGGACAACATTCAGGAACCATTTTTGGTTCTTTAAAGAACCCTTTCAAATGGTTCTTTAGATAGATGGTTCTTTTAAAGAACCTTATGAAAGGGTTCTTTTACTTTTTAGAACCCTAAAGGTTCCCCTGAGAGGACAAAATTCAGGAACGATTTTTGGTTCTTTAAGGAACCCTTTCAAATGGTTCTTTAGATGATGGTTCTTTTAGAGAACCTTATGAAAGGGTTCTTTTACCTTCTAGAACCCTTAAGATTCCCCTGAGAGGACAACATTCAGGAACCATTTTTGGTTCTTTAGGTTCTTCAGTAAATGGTTCTCAGAAAGAACCTATGAGGGTTCCCCTGAGAGGACAAGATGAAGAACCATTTATGGTTTAATTTAGAACCTTTATTTCTAAGAGTGTAGGGTGAGTGAACACACTGAAACTTACGTGAATGATCGCCTCTTCCCCGAACCGACTCGCATGATCAATCCTGGTTACGTAACACGAAGAAAGCAAATTAGATTCTAATTCACGTCGATCTTTCAACCGATTAATATAGATTACTTATTTACAACATATGGTGAACAATTTGGCTAGACGACCATTAGTTTGCACAATTACCATACCATTTTAGTTCTTGGTCGTACTATAATTTTAATGGCATATTTGGTTTCCTCATGCAATATCCCTTCAGAATATGCATATTTTTACTACCTCAGGGGAGTATACAAGCAAATATAAATGTGTAAAGTTAAAATCATGTCGCGAAAGCCAAAATCCGTGTGTAACGCGAAAGGAGGCGAGCTAAAACACATCAGCCAGCACCATTAAGGTGCGATATTACATTTAGCTGCATTAGAAACCTAATAACCACCAATAGCCTCAGCTATTGCGGATACTAGCGAATGGTACTTGTAGCTGATATTGGATGATAGGTAATAAAGGGGGATATTAGATATTAGCTATAGGTAATAAGATATTAGCTACTACAATTCACCCGTTAATGCCGTAGCTATTATCAGCTATAGCTAGCTAATATGGTAATTAGTATATAGTACTCAGATACATCTAATATCAGCTATTATATATTAGCTATAGCTATATGATACTAGCTATTACAATGTGCTTATTGTATTAGCTAATATCAGCTACAAACCTACCTATAGCTGATACTAGCTATTACAACATTCTATTATAACAATCATATAAGCTATTGCTATCTAATATAAGCTGATATCGGCTCATAACTAGAGCGCTAGCTAATATAAACTACTACCCGCTAATGCGATATGATAGTTCGATTTCTTCTTTATTGTAAACATATATATACCAGCTATTAGCTATTACAACAATCTAATATACGCTATTGGAAGCTAATATAAGCTATTGGTAGCTAATATCAGCTATTGATAGCTAATATCGGGTTATGCGCTAATAGTTAGATTTTTATTTTATTATAAACCTAGCTATAGCTGATATAAGCTATTACAACAATCTATTACGGGTATTACGGGTATTACGGGTAGCTAATATAAGCTATTGGTAGCCAATATAAGCTATCGATACCTAATATTGGCTAATAGGATAATGGTACATAGATTCTTACTTTATTCTAAATCTAGCTATAGCTGATATTAGCTATTACAACCTTCTATTACCCGTAGACATCAGAAATTGTATATGCAGGGAGACAAAATTGAATATGAGCAAATCGGCTCTGTACCAAGACAATTTAATTTCGCAATTTTACACGACATGCATTACGCATAATCAAGGATACTATGATACCTTATATATAATACATTGATAAATATTCATATTTTGGTCGTCTTACTAGACAAAAACAGTCAAGGTTAATTTTTGTAAATATGTGGTAAAGACTACAATATTAACCAAATAAAATTGGAAGGTCCGAGTGAATATACCTAAGGCCTAAACTTTTTAGAGAGATGCTCATAAAGAGCTCCAATTTTAAAAAGATGTCCTAACCTTGAATTATCAATGCTTTCTCTCAAATCAATTTTATTAAATTTGTAAATGCGCCAATTGAAATACAATCCAATCTACCACCGATAATTTCTCATGTGATAATTTACAAAATAATTGATTTCTTGAATGGTAATAGATTAAATAACTACTTGATGAGTAGAAACCAGTGGGCCAATTGATAGATTACCAATTATACAATGAGGTAATAATTTACATTTGGCTTAATAATAAACTATCATTTACCATTTATAAATATTTCTTATATTAAGAATCAATAATTGGGATTTAAATCCCTGTTTCTTCAAATTTTACTCCCTCAATCACAACTATATAATAAGTTCAATTTAACTGCTACTCTCAATCAAATAAGGCCTGAGAAAATCAAGGAACAAAGGCCTGAGGGGAAGGATTTTATTTTATACTAAATATTATGTGGGGGGGGGGGGGGGGGGGGGCGTCAAAAACGTCATACTGTACCTTTTTAATGTTAAAATCACAATTTTTGCGAGCTTCGCGCGTATAAGCAGTGACTATGTTCGGGGTCTTCCAAATCAACAGGGGAGCTGTCTGAATTGGATTTTTTTCCCATGGATAGTAATACATTATATTTATACTTGCATGGTTTAGGACAATTCAATGCAAATATTCTGATCCATGATGAAACCTTTCAAAATTGCTAAAGTGCTTGCAATGCATTGCATTCTGGGGAACTATATTTGACCCCCCTAAAATAAACAAAACATTTGATGCCATTTTCCCCCAAATTCCTGCTCTACCCCAGACGGTATACCCATGTATTAAATATGAAGGTCCAAATCAATTCAATTCTGAAGTTTATGAACATTTTGATGAAGTTCAGCGTAGCAACGCAATTAAATTTGAATATTTTACTCCGACCTCTGCTATAGCACCAGAGGGTGAACCAATTTATCAAGTTTGAGCAAAATCCACCGCATATGGCAACACACCGTGTTGACATGACATGATCTGATCCACTTAGGCTAGTCATTGAAATACGGGCAAAAATACCTAAGGAAAAAAATTGCCATTTCAAAATCAAGCAACTTTACAAACAAGTGAAATTTTATCTTTAGAAAGCGCAAGGAATTGTAAATTTAATAAAATCTTATAACTCAATCTTCAAAATTGCCTGAGTGGATCAGATCATGTCACATGGGGGATTGCTCTTTCCCCAGTTGATAATGTTAATGTTAAACTTAAAAAGATTGTGAGATAACAATTTTCCAAAAATTATGCCAAGTGGCTAATAGAATCATTAATTAATATGTATCTTGTTTTTTAAACCTGTAGATCAGGACCTGTAAGAAGCATTTCATTCCAAAATGTCTGTATTTTGTGTATTATGTACAGTGTCCCAGAAAAAAAGAACCCTAAAAGTGCCCTCATGTTAGCATCTTTATAAATGTAGGTAGATTATTTCTAAATAGTTGAAAAGTATGGTTACTACTAAGGCTTACCAGAGCCACACAAATTGTTGAAATCGGTTTTAAAATGGCAGAGTTGTCCTCGGATTGTGATATTTTATGGATTTGTTCAGAACTGGATTTTACAAAGCTAAAAGAAGACCACATTATAGAGCAACAAGTTAACAATTCTAATGTTTTTGTCCAATTTCTAGATTACAAGATTTGTAATATATTTTAGTGATTTTAACTGATGTTAGATTCGAAGAGTTTGTAGTTTGCATTATCTTCAAAGGTCAATGATTATGCAAAAATGTTGGAAACCAGTTATATGGGTTTCTCAAAGCAAAGTCAAATAATAGCCCACCTGTAGACCAAGTAAAAAAAGTGATTTATTTAATAATATTTAATGGGCTGTAACAATTTGTGCGACTTGAAAGCTAATTAACTATACTTTCTAAATAATGTAGAACATTACATTTATTTAAACAGAGATTCGTAAACTTGAAAAAAATGGGGCACTTGTAGGGTTCATTTTAGAGGGGGGGGGGGGGGGGGGGACACTCTGTAATCTAGTTCAATCTTAAGAAGTTATTTTCATGTTAGCATTACAAGTGTTTGAACTGGTTTCAATGTACAAATGTTGAATTTTTATTGAATAAATTACATTAATGAAGTTCACAATTGAAATAAATGTCTTACATGTCTCTTTGATTTTACATCTGCAGCCCGTATCTCAGAAGAACCAAATAACCTTTTCTCACAAGTGTTGCAATTATTTGTAGCCTGTTTCATCTGTACAGGGACCTGAAAAATCTTTCGTGAAGAACCTTCCCATTGACACAACTTCATAGAACCTTTTGAGGTTCCATAGAGGTAAAGAACCTGTCTACCTTTCTTTAAAAAAGAATGGTTCTTTATTATATTATTATGGACGGTTCCTTAAGGAACCTTGTCTAGACCCATTTAAATGGAATGAAAAAGACCGTTTTCAAATGGTTCTTTTAAAGAACTTTATGAAAGGGTTCTTTTACCTTCTAGAACCCTAAAGGTTCTCCTGAGAGGACAACATTCAGGAACCATTTTTGGTTCTTTAAAGAACCCTTTCAAATGGTTCTTTAGATAGATGGTTCTTTTAAAGAACCTTATGAAAGGGTTCTTTTACTTTTTAGAACCCTAAAGGTTCCCCTGAGAGGACAAAATTCAGGAACGATTTTTGGTTCTTTAAGGAACCCTTTCAAATGGTTCTTTAGATGATGGTTCTTTTAGAGAACCTTATGAAAGGGTTCTTTTACCTTCTAGAACCCTTAAGATTCCCCTGAGAGGACAACATTCAGGAACCATTTTTGGTTCTTTAGGTTCTTCAGTAAATGGTTCTCAGAAAGAACCTATGAGGGTTCCCCTGAGAGGACAAGATGAAGAACCATTTATGGTTTAATTTAGAACCTTTATTTCTAAGAGTGTAGGGTGAGTGAACACACTGAAACTTACGTGAATGATCGCCTCTTCCCCGAACCGACTCGCATGATCAATCCTGGTTACGTAACACGAAGAAAGCAAATTAGATTCTAATTCACGTCGATCTTTCAACCGATTAATATAGATTACTTATTTACAACATATGGTGAACAATTTGGCTAGACGACCATTAGTTTGCACAATTACCATACCATTTTAGTTCTTGGTCGTACTATAATTTTAATGGCATATTTGGTTTCCTCATGCAATATCCCTTCAGAATATGCATATTTTTACTACCTCAGGGGAGTATACAAGCAAATATAAATGTGTAAAGTTAAAATCATGTCGCGAAAGCCAAAATCCGTGTGTAACGCGAAAGGAGGCGAGCTAAAACACATCAGCCAGCACCATTAAGGTGCGATATTACATTTAGCTGCATTAGAAACCTAATAACCACCAATAGCCTCAGCTATTGCGGATACTAGCGAATGGTACTTGTAGCTGATATTGGATGATAGGTAATAAAGGGGGATATTAGATATTAGCTATAGGTAATAAGATATTAGCTACTACAATTCACCCGTTAATGCCGTAGCTATTATCAGCTATAGCTAGCTAATATGGTAATTAGTATATAGTACTCAGATACATCTAATATCAGCTATTATATATTAGCTATAGCTATATGATACTAGCTATTACAATGTGCTTATTGTATTAGCTAATATCAGCTACAAACCTACCTATAGCTGATACTAGCTATTACAACATTCTATTATAACAATCATATAAGCTATTGCTATCTAATATAAGCTGATATCGGCTCATAACTAGAGCGCTAGCTAATATAAACTACTACCCGCTAATGCGATATGATAGTTCGATTTCTTCTTTATTGTAAACATATATATACCAGCTATTAGCTATTACAACAATCTAATATACGCTATTGGAAGCTAATATAAGCTATTGGTAGCTAATATCAGCTATTGATAGCTAATATCGGGTTATGCGCTAATAGTTAGATTTTTATTTTATTATAAACCTAGCTATAGCTGATATAAGCTATTACAACAATCTATTACGGGTATTACGGGTATTACGGGTAGCTAATATAAGCTATTGGTAGCCAATATAAGCTATCGATACCTAATATTGGCTAATAGGATAATGGTACATAGATTCTTACTTTATTCTAAATCTAGCTATAGCTGATATTAGCTATTACAACCTTCTATTACCCGTAGACATCAGAAATTGTATATGCAGGGAGACAAAATTGAATATGAGCAAATCGGCTCTGTACCAAGACAATTTAATTTCGCAATTTTACACGACATGCATTACGCATAATCAAGGATACTATGATACCTTATATATAATACATTGATAAATATTCATATTTTGGTCGTCTTACTAGACAAAAACAGTCAAGGTTAATTTTTGTAAATATGTGGTAAAGACTACAATATTAACCAAATAAAATTGGAAGGTCCGAGTGAATATACCTAAGGCCTAAACTTTTTAGAGAGATGCTCATAAAGAGCTCCAATTTTAAAAAGATGTCCTAACCTTGAATTATCAATGCTTTCTCTCAAATCAATTTTATTAAATTTGTAAATGCGCCAATTGAAATACAATCCAATCTACCACCGATAATTTCTCATGTGATAATTTACAAAATAATTGATTTCTTGAATGGTAATAGATTAAATAACTACTTGATGAGTAGAAACCAGTGGGCCAATTGATAGATTACCAATTATACAATGAGGTAATAATTTACATTTGGCTTAATAATAAACTATCATTTACCATTTATAAATATTTCTTATATTAAGAATCAATAATTGGGATTTAAATCCCTGTTTCTTCAAATTTTACTCCCTCAATCACAACTATATAATAAGTTCAATTTAACTGCTACTCTCAATCAAATAAGGCCTGAGAAAATCAAGGAACAAAGGCCTGAGGGGAAGGATTTTATGGAGACCAAGAAAAATCAAGGAACATGGGCTCGCACAACTGATGCCGCGCAGGGCAAACCGCAGGCCAAGGAAAAATCAAGGAACAGAGGCCTGGGTTTTTTTTTTTTACCAGTGGAGACCAAAAATCCAGAAAATGGTCTCACACACACTAATGCCGCGAAGGGCAACCACAGGCCAAAGAAAAATCAATGAACAGAGGCCTGGAGGGGTACGAAGAAACCATGATCAACCCCGAACATGGTTTCTAAGGGAAATAGAGGGACGGCCAAGAAAAATCAAGGAACATGGCCGCCCACCGATGCCAAGATCATCCAGAAGCATGACATGTCATAGAGCAACAACTGGGAGGGTGGGAGAGGTTTTATTTTAGAAATCAACCTACTTGGTACAGAGCAAATAAGCGAATGATAATAACAAAGATGGGATACGAGCAGGAAAACACAAAAACAAAGGAATAATTCGCGGGCTCCCGGAAGTGGATCGTGAGTGGTCAAAAGGTTGCTACGGGAGACCAGCAAACTATAGCAAACAATTTCTGCTTCATTGGCTAAATGAGTTTAAACTCTATGGCTTAAACGTTATTATAACAATCATATAGGCCTAAGCTATTGCTATCTAACATAAGCTGATATCGGCTTAATAGAGCGCTAGCTAATACAGCTAATATTCGCTAATGCGATATGGTAGTTCGATTTCTTCTTTATTCTAGACATAGATATACCAGCTATTAGCTATTACAACAATCTAATAATACGCTATTGGTAGCTAATGTCAGATATTGATAGCTAATATCGGGTTATGCGCTAATGGTAGTTATATTTTTACTTTATTATAAACCTAGCTATAGCTGATATTAGCTATTACAACAATATATTATAAGACAAAACATTAACTTGATCGTTTCCCAAACACATCAAGGGTCGTTCTTAAAAAAACCCAATAAAATGTAAAAATGTAAACACCTTTTAAGGTGGTTACATTTTATATAACTTTGGTGTAGGAAGCCAATGACGTTTAAACCGGTATTTAAAGCATGTTAAGAGTTTAAACATCACATTGTTGGTGTTTTTAACTTGGTGTTAGAAGCCATAGAAATTTAAACCCTTTGTATCGTTTTAATATACAACCTAAGTATTCGAACAGACCAACTCCGTTTCATCGGCAATCTAAACACTGCAACATCATCCCAGTACGCAATTCCATGTAACCAGTGGTTACACGATGTTCATTGTATAACATCGCACGGGCGTCGGAACTATTAAAAGGACTATAAATACAAAAATTCGCTGAACGTGCAATTAATGAATTTATTTTAAAAACGTGTTATGAGAAAATATAAACAAATGTTTTTTGGGGTATATTTGTACAAGAAAATTTCGCAAAATAGCTTTATTATTAATTTCAACACCGTATAAAACATTTTTGTTCTGCATTTAGTACGAAAAATATAGGTTTTATTAATATTTTCATGCGTACATTTCTAAAGCTTGCACATCAACTCAACGTTCTTTTAGGCAAAACAAGACAAGAATTGTAATGGCGACCTACGCTGTGTCTACTCATCGCGACGCTCGTTTTAAAAATGTTACTTGACCAAGTTTGCAGTGTTGCAACTCATTCAACAATAGTGGAGGTTTACATAACCGACATTGAGAACGTGGGGAACTATGCAGAGCTTCACTACAACACTACAATACCTGGGACTGAGTTCCCATTGAATTTAAAAATAAAAATAAAAATAAAAATAAAAATAAAAATCCGCCCGCCCGCACCTCAACTCTCAGCTGTGTGGAGGACAACCAAACAATTATTTTTTTTGGCCTTATTAAGCGTTAAAACATCAAATCGATCCCGTAACACACGATTGGTCGTTCTTTAAAACGTGTAGGTGTAGGAAGCCAATAGAATATTATATATGGTGGGAGGGTACCAAGGGTACCTGCTTTCGGACCGACAATTGCTCACTGAACATAACTTACAATGACTTAGTGTAAATGCTAACTAAGTAGTGGTTGATTAAAAGAAAAAATCAAAATGAAAGGTACGTCGCCCGACAATATCTCTGTCGTCGCGTGGCAAAACTTATTTTGTGTTGTTAGTCAAACAACGTTGAATTTCTAGACTTGAAATTCTACTATATTTTGTCTATATCTCATAAAATAATATCAATGCTAATTCCATGTCAACAGGGAAATGCGCCCGATTGAAACTCGATAAAAGCTTGCTCCATATCCGACATTTAAAATGATAAATTTCCAAACTAGGAAAGTGTATCTTATTAAAATCTGACAACTAATTGTCTTGCTGAAAGTTGTATAGACCATGTGCTTTATTCCGTTTTGGACTAAAAGACACGCGGCATTGAAAGTTCTAGACTTTGAACATGTAAGGCTCATATTAAACTTATAAAAACCCACCGTGTCTGAGGTCGTCTGGTTTGTTACAACCATGATAGTGCGCCCCCTTTAAGATCATCATTCGTCAATTTAAGCATAGTAAACGGGGGACTTTGCCTCCGAGATACTTGTCCCATAGTTATAGGGTCTCTGGTGTAGCGCACGCGTAATAACCCTTCGAAAATCGTCAATTGCAATTATTTGCAAGTAGCTGTTCATGCAAATGAGATGGAGCTTGCAGTCCAGCCATTCCACATTGTCACCGCAATGGAAATAGATAGTGCAATAAAGGCTTCTTGCTGACGCCCTTAAAGGGGCATTGAGAGATACGTATGGGGTGCGCCCTCAATTATCCTGTTTATCAAATAAAATTTCATGATTTTCTTAGTTTCGATATGATCATATCGAAACTAGGTGCTGAATTCGGAAGTTATGCTATCGTTTTACGTACAGAATTTCGCGACAAATCTCAACCAGGAAGTGCCGTTATTTGCTAATTTGGCATGAAGGCGAAGTCGGAATTGTATGACATTTTGGATTTGGGCTATGTTGATGATTATCTTTACGTTATTTGCTCATTTAGTATATCGATACATCTCTCAATTCCCCTTTAATTCGTGGTACTGATGGGCATCACCAGATAAACATTATTTTCCCGCTAAATGGATCGGGAAGCGTTGTCACATACATAGACTCAGATAATGTTCATAGTCACCTTGCGCTCATTCTCGGTTATCAGAGGTATTCCGGAGGTGGGTTACGTTATATCGTAACTAGGTGCTGAATTCGGAAGTTATGCTATCGTTTTACGTACAGAATTTCGCGACAAATCTCAATCCGGAAGTGCCGTTATTTGTTTATTTGGCATGAAGGCGATGTCGGAATTGTATGACATTTTGGATTTGGGCTATGTTGATGATTATCTTTACGTTATTTGCTCATTAGTATATCGATACATCTCCTCAATGCCCCTTTAATTCGTGGTACTGATGGGCATCACCAGATAAACATTATTTTCCCGCTAAATGGATCAGGAAGCGTTGTCACATACATAGACTCAGATAATGTTCATAGTCACCTTGCGCTCATTCTCGGTTATCAGAGGTGTTCCGTAGGTGGGTTACGTTACGTTTTGTTATGTTACGTTAATCATTTGTCTGATGAATCGATGTAACCACGTTTTTGGTATACATTTGGTGATCAGTTGGGGCTGGACATAATTGTAATAGCACAACTCATCCGAGGCAGCTAGCGACATATTCCGAGCCATCTATGTTTAACAATTTTGCCGACGACAATTCCAGCAGTTGGGATTAACCTAAGTGTAAGTTCTTCCAACGCTCTAAATGTATTTGAGGTCACAAAAATACCGCCTTCAAAAATACCAGCCAGTGCAACCACTCTTCCGTCCTCTCATTGTTGTACCCGTCCACAACACGCTATCCGGGCACGACACTTGTTATATCTGAAGGAAATAATGCAAGAAACGGATCAGATTTTAAAACTGGCAATTTCGAGGTTATTAAATTACATAATTGTAATAAAGCATTTAAATGAATATAACACAACACGTCACGCTACTCTCTCTCTATCCTGCATTTGAATGACTACAACTCTAGAGTGGCCCAATAACCATGATAATCATTTACCAATAAGTATTCAACCTGAGACTATAAAGTCGATTCGCAGACATTGGCCGATTTACCATTTCAGTCAGAGGTAACAGAAGCAAAAGAGGGAGAGGCACTCCACTTTAATCGTAATATGCAAGGTTAATACCGTGTCATCATGTGCATGTACTACTGTGATGCAGTCACCACTATGTACCTAGTGACAGGGAACTAGCGGCTGGATTATCTGCATAACTTTGCCTGCAAACAGTTGTTGTCAATTGCCCGCGTATTTTCGATAAATAAATGTATTGTTATTCAGATAAATTGATGAAGGTATTCAGGTGGTCTCATAAATAACATTTATAATCCATATCTTGGTTGATATAACTGTTTTTCCATTTCATTAGGACAAATGGTTTTGTATCCAGGTTTATACAAAAATGATGATTGAATTATTTCGTTTTTTCTCGCAAATATATACGTAGAACTGTGTTTTTTTTATTCCACGTGCATAATAAAAATGGAAAATAATATAAAGTATTCACTATAAAATTCGCTTTCCCGGTATTTTGCTACTCGCGTTCGACAAAGTTAAAGGTCCTGGCCTATAAAATCAATGGGAATGTACCTTACAACGGTAGTGAGAAGCAGTAGTCGCCATGGGTAAATAATATTAATAGTACTAGTTATTGTAGTATAAAGTGAAAGCCAATATATATTTTAAAAGCAAACAACTGCAATTGCAAAAAAAAATTCATTTCTGTACAGGAAGAAGAACGTCCTCTTCAAATGCAGACACGGATGTTTATGAAAGTAGGGACAGTGGCGTGCGCAAAGGGGGGGGGGGGGGGGGGGGGGGGCTAGGCCCCCCAGTGTGGTCTAACAGTCAAAGGGGAAAATGATCAGTCTGGGGAAACTACTGCCAGTCGGGGGCTGGGCCGTCGATCGATTGTTATTTGTGTGGGGAGGGGGTGTAAATCCAAATCCAAATAGACAAATAGTCGGCAAATGTAGTCGACAAATGTATGCACCAGGTTTGTAAAAAAAGGAAATGTTATAGAGAAAAATGATGAAAACGCTCATAAATGTGATAGTTTTTGAGATTTCAGCTGAATAAATCGTCATTGTCACAAGTGTGGAAATTATTTTGCATGCATTCTATATACATCATGCACATCACATGCATCTAAATGCATGTCACATGAGTATGACTTAAGATTATTTTGAGCATTACTATATTACGCCATTTAGGGGTGCATTATTGAGTGTTGGTAACGTCGTTTAGGGTAGGGTTTGTATGTGTTATACGCCATTTAGGGGTATCAAAATAGTGTTCTGGTTTAAGCCATTTAGGGTCCATTTCAGAGGTGCTTGGACGCGCATGTGTACCCG
Organism: Ophiura sarsii; assembly: GCA_035610835.1. NCBI lineage: Eukaryota > Metazoa > Echinodermata > Ophiuroidea > Amphilepidida > Ophiuridae > Ophiura > Ophiura sarsii. The sequence continues at coordinate 55,293,075 of CM069442.1, read as the reverse complement.
ATTGGTTGTTCACTGATTACCCCCCCCCCCCCCTCCCCCGGATTGCACCCCGGAATCGCACAAGATGGCGAACAATATCGTATCCGCGCCGTGTGGGGTGCAATGCTAAAACAAATAGCCTTTAACGGTTAGTACATTGTATATATGTGTAGGTCATATCTCATGCACTATATAACAATACATGGTGATGGAGACACATGGCCATGTAAATAGGCCGAACACGTAGAGCTGCCACGTCGTCTGCCAATACAAGCTTAGCTTTTGTTCACTCAAAGGCGTGTGTTGTTGTCTTTTTGGTACACAGGCCTCGCGCAGTGTGGTTACTTAAAAGTATAAAGCATGGGATATAGCTTTGGGGAATGACGGAAATCATTCAATTTCAGGTAAGAATATAGGCCTGCATTATATTTACTGGCAGCGATAGAACTCCCCCACATGACTTTTCCACCCGGGTTGACTAGAAACTACACACTTGGACTTACCATATTTGTAACCATAGACGGTTACCGTCTATGTTCTAACGGCACCCAACCTTTATAAAAAGAAATAAATCAGTTGAAAAAAGGTGGTCCTAGTGGGAATCGAACCATGGACCTCTGCATTGTAAAGCATGTAATTCAACCTCTAGACTAGCGAGGGGTGAACTGGCCAAGACATGATTTTAATCGCTCTTATTGTTACGGAATAAAGCTATACTGTAATATGATCAGTACATACAATATTATTAATAGAGCTGCGAACGAAACACATGCTCGTCCACCCCGGCCCGGGTGGAAAGTCATGTGGGTATTTCCACTACTGCATATTTACTGATAACATGAGATATATGGGGTGATAGTGACGGGAAACATTCAATTGCAGGTCAGGAAATAGGTCTCTGCATTATATTTTAATTCATGAATGTATTCTTACCAATTCCGTGATTAATTTTCGAATACTTATGTGTTATTTCATGTTGTAGTGTCTATCTGGAAGGCGCTACTAAATTACTAGCGGGCGTCCCGCTAGTAATGCCTAAAACCAGACGACGGTGGCTACGAACGGCCGTTAATTTTGAATTTCCGTTGGTTTCAATGTAACAATGGATTTTGATTATATGACCCCATAAAATTCATCATAGGTTAGAAGAAAATTTTTCCAATCCAAAACCGTTCGGGATGGCTAATCATCCCAATTGTAAATGCTATTTTTTGAATTTAAACCGTTGTTAAGCGGTCGTCCCATTCACTTGATCAGGTAACCTCGTTCGCATATTTTAACCTGAATACTCGTGAATACGCCTATGTCCAGCGTCGTCTGCCTAAAACTTAAATACAAGATGTATTAGATAAAGGACGAGTAGTAGACCATCAGCAATAATAATGGTCGCCCGGCTAGCCTCTTTTGCAGGCGAGGCCGTAGGCCGAGCCTGCAAAAGAGGCGCGCCGGCGACTATTATTATTGATGATGGTCTGCTATGAGGGGTTTATCTTTCATACATGTTGATACACCGTAACCATACAAATAAATAAAGATGATCATTTGTAAGTTATCTATTAAAAATTGTACAATTGATCTAGTAATAATAGGAAGGTGTCTGTTATAATAATTTTTTACATCGCTAAACTTTGCAAGAGACTACAACATAATGTTTGTCTGGTGCTTGTGGAATATACAACCTCCTTGAAGTTATACAAGTTAGCAAACCATGAAATTCTTTAGTTAAGTGGTACAAACATGGATTTAACTGATTTAAAATTTGATATAAACGAATTTAGCATAATCTTTATAGTCTTATTGATCCGACCATGGTCTTTTGGAGTCAGTCAGATGTAACAGTTTGCATCAATGTTTTGAGCAAGGTGATACTACCAATATTGAGCTCTATTTACAACCTCGAGTAGTGTGTATTACCAAAAGCAATGCTCAAGCCAAGAAGCCTATTGCATGTATATGACGGTTTTTAATACTGGAAGATTTTTGTAAACAAGCACAGCTGATAACAAGGAATTATACGCACTTTGTATGATTGGATATACTTTGAAAATGCCTTTATATAGGCCTCCATGTGATTGATGACAAGAAACTACAGAACGTGAGTTGATCTATGATTTTGTATCATACTATTTATTATGTTACACATATTCTATTCTAGATCGCTGAAATGATTTGTATTAATAGGTCCTCTATATCAAATTTCAATGAGCATAATTTCAGAATCAAGTTCAGTTGCGTATAGATTCACACGAAAAAGAAAATATTAAAATTATCAAGAGCGCAACGTAATACATCAAAACGTAATTACCATCAGTCACGACCTTCCCTACTCCCACACAAACCCACACACTTGCCTCCCTCTCCGACCCAGTCAGCTCAAGCCCCGTACCCCCATTTGGAATCCCAAACCATCGAACATTTGAACTTTATTTACATAAATTTAACTTAGATTTTCAGGTTTTTTTGCATTTTGTGCGCGAACAAAAAAATGTTCTCTGTCCCCCCCCCCCCCCCACCCAAAAAAAATCTGATGCTGGCACCACCTCTTTTTTATACTAATTGCTTTTCGATTCCCCAATCGACGACTCGAAATTAGATTTATGTAAATTTAAACTAAAATCCCTTAATATAAAGCCCCCCTAATGGGTGCAATTCCCCCGATTGATAGTCAAAGGTAGCCCCCCTTCCCCTGGACACACCACTTTCAATTTCCCCCCTAAATTACAGAATTGATACTATATAGAACATCACTATAAGTTATGGTTTACTTGTACTATTTACATTAAGGGGGCTGTCAACCCTCACAACAAGAAATGTATCAAGCACTGTTACTTTTGAACTATAATACATTTTTAGAAAGAACAAGAGTCGGAAAATTCAGATTGGGTATCAATTTCACCAAAAATACTGTAGTTTTTAATTTTTGACCAAAAGAAAAAACATTTTTGGGCACAAAATTTGCTGCATTTGTAGCAAATTCAGTTTTTGGTAAAATATGCTGAAATTGTACCAAAATCATAATTTGGCACTTTTTGGTCAATAATTCAACAACAAAAATCAGATATTCCAAACAAAAAACCTCCTTGAGAATGTTATGAAGATTATGATAAATCTAGAAGACAAAATTTGACAAAATATATATATTTAGTTGCCTGAGAGTTCACACGCCCCCCCCCCCCTTTATTGGAGGTGTGGACCCTCAGCATAGCCTCCATAAAACTGTTGTAAATCCTTCCTTATTCATTTAATCTATATTAGAGTATACATTTTCTTGACGAAAAGGGTTCAATGAATCCAACCATGATCATGAAATTGACCATTTTGGAGAAAATTATTAAAAAAAACCTTTTTTTGACCCATTTTAGGTTTAGAAAAGGTAACTAAAAATATATTTTGTAAAATTATGTCATACTGGTTTTATTATAATTCTAATAAAATTCCCTAGGAAGATTTTTTTTTTATGAATATCTTATTTATTTTTCGAATTATAGTCCAAAAAGTGCCAACAAATGTAATTTTTCTTAAAAATGTTGGCCAAAAATTGTCGGAGAACGTAATAAAATCAGTTTTTAATTTTTTTTCGAAATTGCAACAAAAAATATCATCTTAACACTTTCCACGCGGCTATTAGTTTTAGCATTTACAAATCAGAATTTTCAGAAACCTTTCCCATCTTAGGATTACTGAACCAATGCTAGGCATGTTTATTTTAATGCATTTCTCATGGTGATTCCACATATGGTGATTAAATTAAATAATTATGACATTTTGGAATGTCCTCTGCAGCTGCCTGCCGCGTGAAAAGTGTTGCTTCTCTTCGGGTTTATTTGTCCATAAAAATGTTTAGTTTTGAAATTATTTACAAATTTAAAATCAGCATTTTAGTAACATTTTATCTGACTCGATCATTTCATTTTCAAAAATATATATATATTTTCATATAATATGACATTAATAGTTAAACGTTACAGCGCTTGATACATTTTATATTAAAAGGGTTGACACTGCCCTTAATACTAATGTTTGATTGTGCCTTCAGATGTGTATAACACAACCATTGAAGATTAAGCCTATAGGTCTACTTTAGGATCAGGAATTCATCCGAAATTGAAAAACTATTGATCTGTTACTTTCCTAGGACTACTTAAATCAGTTAATGAGATGTGTACCCTGAAGTGGTAATCCGATATAGGTGATACTAATACCTAATGTAAAAACCACTTCTCGTAGGTAATCCGCTTTTCTTTTCATTGTTTCTATTGTCTTTTTTGTTGTTCATCTGCTCAATATTTTTGGAAGGGGTCACTAAAGGACAGAGGACGTTATGTGAGCTAGAGGACATTATCAAAAACCTTTGTCTAATAATGGTCTCTTGGCTAGATAACGGGCTGTTCATACGCCGTGACCAGAGTTGTGACCTCTTCCTACAAAATAAAGAGCTGATGCAACAATAGAAAGACAATAGATAATAATGAAAGGAAAGGTGGTTAGACATGTATGCGTGGATATCCCCTCACTTGACTATTTCTGTGAAATGCTGGCGCCACCACGACACCAGGGCACAGTTCAGGCGAAACCTAAATTTTGAATTTGTATTGGAATAACACGTAATCGCGAATGTTAAACTTATCATTTTGAAAAAATGCATCATTTTTAGAATATTTTTGTCCCAATCCAAAACCGTTGGAGTTGGCTAACCAACTCCATTGTAAATGATATTTTAAAAATTATTTTAATCATTAACCGGGCGATGACTGTTAAACACATTTCAAAGACGCGTGGCCAGCGTCGTCTGGCACAGTTTAGAATCATAAGGTTATTTTAATTTTGCATTTTACGTGTGTATTTAGACATATGATACATGACTTTATTAAGTTGATATTTGATAATTTACTCTGATTACAATCTATTTTTGTCAAATTAAACATACAGAGTAATTCTATTGTTTGTATTTGATGATAAACACGCCAAAATGTGCATGCGTCATCTGGTGGTCATGCCGGGCATCTTATGTAATTATCGTATTGCGTGATACATTTTACAATGCGGGTTTTTCCCGATATTCTCATATTCATGTAATAATACCAGCTGACTGCGTAGTAATAGCTCAGTGTTTACATGTACATACACCTAGCACAAAAAGTCCCTGACCAGGTGCTTTGTTGCTGGCTAATCCAAAATCAATAATCGGTGCCAACAATCCGAGATATACATTAAATGGGCAAATGTCGTCACCGTAGTTTGATACCTCATTCAGAAAGATTGAATTGATACTTTTGATGTTATGATGATTTCAATAACCACAAGTAACGACAACAAAGTTGCACTAGAATTGGTTTCCTATGGGATCATTGATTTGCATTATTGATTGATTTGTCCACGCAACCAGTCAGGTATGGGGATGAATGGTTAACAGACATCAACAGGGAGTCGGTACACTTACAGTCATCAAAAAGTAACTATACAGGTAATAAATGGGCTTTTAAAGGTAGATGACCCGATTTTCAACTTGATGTTTTCTATTTTACATGAAAGGTCATCCTTAAAATTGTTGCATTCCAAAGTTTGAGTTGCAACTCCAATGGAGCAAGGACATCCCATTGAAACCCACTTTTAGTGCATGAATTGATTTGGTAGTTGTGGTCGATTAAACAATCATAACATCAACAATATCCACTCAATTTGTATCAATCAATCAATCAATCAATATTTATTTCCATATAAAAAAATAATACATCAAATCACAATCACATATATAAAAAACACAATATGGAGGAGTAGACTGGAAAGCCAATGAGGCCCGTTTATGGTCTACCCCTTAAAACAAGCAGTATATAAACAAACATTTTATACTACAATAAACAATAAGAAACCCACAACACCATTATACAAGACAGAACAAGGACGGGCTCAAATACAAGAGATTACTCGTAATTTTGGATAAGGTTTTGCTTTAACTGGGTTCGGAAATGCTTTAACGATTTGGATTGTTTCATGTTTTCGGGAAGTGAATTCCAGAGAATTGGACCATTGGTTCGAATAGCACGGTCGGGGAAAGTCTTTTTGTTATTTGTCATGTTAAAATCATTGCCATGTCTTGTTGGGTAGTTGTGAACATCTGAACGCTTTGAAAAGAAGGTTTTAAAAGCTCTGGGTAGATCATTTATGGAATATTTAAACATAAATACCCCAAGTTCCATTGTGTACATATCGGTTATTGTAAGAAAATTATACTTAGCAAATAAAGGTGCTGTGTGACTCCTATAGTGACTATTAGAGATGGTTCTAATTGCCCATTTTTGCAGTTTAACAAGTTTGTCTAGATATGATTTACAAGTTTTGCCCCATATAAGTATTCCATAGCTGAGATAAGGTAAAATTAAAGTACAATATAACGAGTGTAATATACGTGCTGGAATAGAATGCTTAAGTTTGTTCATGACACCAATATTTCTTGAAACTGTTTTCGATATGCAATCAATGTGGTTTTTCCATGTAAGACATTCGTCAATTAATACGCCTAAAAACTTAGTACATTTTACTCTTTCTAGTGTAATATTATTTAAAGTAACATTAAAATCTTCTCGCATTTTTGTTGATGTCATATGAGGTGTACCTAAAATCATATAATTCGTTTTGCTAGCATTAACTGATAATTTGTTGGCTTTAAACCAATTGCTTACTTCATTCAAATCTTCATTTATTACATTTATTTTGCTATTGATGTCCTTGTGTGAGTAAAGAATAGTAGTGTCATCAGCAAACAATATGAAATCAAGTACATTTGAAGTATATGTTATATCATTAACATACAATATGAAAAGCAAAGGGCCCAATATGGATCCCTGTGGAACACCACATACAATACTTTTAAAGTCAGAATTACAGTTATCATAAGAAACACTTTGAGTTCTATTGCTTAAGTAGCTCTCAAACCATTCAAGTACTACACCACGAAATCCATAATGTTCCAATTTATGAAGAAGTATTTTATGATCAATAGTATCAAATGCTTTTGATAAATCTAAGAATATTCCTATTGTAGTTTCATTATTTTCGACGGCAGTGTTGATTTTATCTACCAGTTGAGCAATAGCCATGTAGGTTGAATGTTTGGAGCGAAAACCAAATTGTTTTTCATTAAGGATTTCGTGAGTATTTATGAAGTCAACGCATCTGTTAAATACAAGTCTCTCGAGAATTTTGGAGAAACATGGTAAAAGCGAAACTGGACGATAGTTTGAGAACATTTCATGATCAGCCTTTTTGTAAATTGGAATTACTTTTGCTGTTTTAAATTTATCTGGAACTATACCTGTTAACAATGATAAATTAAAAATACTTGTAAGTGGCCGAGCAATTTCATTGCTCACTTTTTTGATAATGAAATTTCCAATATTGTCGTTACCAGCACTTTTATTTGGGTTAAATTTGTCAATTATCTTTATAATATCTATATCAACAATTGGTTTCATATACATACAACTAGAATTCATGTCATGAAGATATTCGTGATAGTTTTTGCCTGTGTTTTGAATATCTGATGCTAATTTAGGGCCTACGTTGACAAAGAAGTCATTAAAATGGTTAGAGATATCCTGAGAATTAGTAACGATGTTACCACTAACGTCTTTAAATTTACACTGTGATTTCTGTTTTCGACCTTTACCAATAATACCATTTATGTCTTTCCACGTTTGTTTCATGTCATTTTTAGATTTGTCAAATTTCGTAAAGAAATGCATCCGTTTAGATTTTCGTAAAAGCATATTCAACTTGTTTTTATAGGTTTTGAACTTTTGTAAATTACCATCAGATGAAACCTTGAGGTATTGTCTATACAACTTATTTTTCTTATTGATGCTTTTAAGCAGACCTTTGGTAATCCATGGTGATATAGGATCTTTTTTTCTCGTGAAAGTACATTTTTTGAGCGGTACACATTCATCATATATTGTACTAAAAGTATCAACAAGTTTATCATAATCATCATTAACATCATTATTGTCAAGAATTTCATTCCATTTAACCTTTGATAACCTTTGTTTTAGATAACTTACATTGCCATCACTATGATTCCTTTCATAAACAAACTTTTTGTTACACTTTTTCGGATTTACAATATCTAGATTGGTTGATAAAATGGTTGGAAAATGATCACTGATGTCAGTAACTAATATAGATGTTTGAATAACATCTTGATTATTTGTAAGTATGTTATCAATACACGTAGCTGAGGTAGCAGTAATCCGTGTTGGTTTGTAAATGGTTGGCAACATTGAATGAGAATAAATGAACTCGAGATAATCATGAGTGGGCCTATCTGTATCGACTTTCAACAAATCGATATTAAAATCACCCATAACATAGAACAAATTATTTCCTGAGCTAAGATTTCTGTAAATGAATTCAACTTCTTTGATGAAATAATCAATGGGAGTGTGAGATCTGTATATAACACCAACAACAACATTCTTGTTTATACATTCAATTTCAATGAAGCATGATTCAAAGCTTTTGTTAGCTTGACACAAATCTGTTCGCAGCTTATATTTGATTTTATCAGATATATACATACAGACACCACCTTTTTCCCGACCAACTCTGTTAGTATATTCAATGTTGTATCCATCAATATTGTAAATATCATTTGGTTTATCTTTTAAATGTGTTTCAGAAACTCCAATTACTGTAAAGTCACAGTCTAACGATTTCATACATTCTTTTAGTGAGTCAACATTTTTTGATAAGCTTCTGATATTAACATTTAATAAGTTAATTTGTCCACAACTATCATTTTTACCTGAGCGGAACTGTTCGGGAATTAAATAAGAACACTTATGGGTACCATCATTATTACTTGTTACATCATTGTAGCCCTTACTTAATGTGTTGGAATCAAATCGTAGGGGATAAAAAACCATATCATCATATTTCTTAAAATCTGCATCAGTTATATTAAATCTAGGTGATTCATTAAGTTCATTCACATCATTTTCAATATCAGAGTCTGGATTTTTTTGAACATTGTTACTACAATTTTGACACATCCAATTTTTAGCATTTAAAAACTTAAGTTGATTTGGTTTCATTTTTGTACATTTTTTGTGAATATAACCTTTGCATGATTTACAAAGCAAATCCTTATGGCAATTTCTTACAATTTTTGAACATACAATACAGTTATCATCAATTTTGAGCGACATAACACACACACACACATAAATACAACAACAAATATCAAATATGAAAATGAAAGGGAAAGAAAAATATTAAAGTTAAAGTGGCAAAAAATTGAGCTTCAATAACTTTTGAATAAACACTGACAACAACAAAAATATACTGGTCGAACCACCCAAACGTGGGTTTAAATAAAGTTTGTGGATGGCTCGTAGATAGGTGCATGATTCCTGTCCAGAGACAACGCATAATGCAAATGAAAAATTAACCACCTTGGTCATAATCAAAATGATACTTTATATGTATAAATCAACATTGTTCAATATCTTTATCAGTTTCATTTTCCTGTCATAAGCAGGAACTGATTGTATGTCTCTTCTAAGGTTTAGATCGTGTGGAGTTTTGCAGAGGGGACGCGCTCTCCCCTTTCAACGTGTGGTTAGGTCTCTCGTAAAACGACGCTGGCTTACCATAGCTGTCCCTCCACATACCGGCAATGTAGCGCAGTTTGAAGCCTTGCTTGTAGAGAGAACTAACCTTTTCTGAATACCGTTGCTTCTCTTCTAAGTCCGCATGTGTCAAGTCCTCCACAATGTGGTATGGCTCCTTTTTCAATGCTTCACGTCGGTTCTTCATTATTTCTGATTTGTCCTTGTATCTTAGCAGCTTCACTAGGATATGTCGAGGACGTGGTGCTCCGTGACCTTTCGCTTGATTTCTACCAGTTCGGTGGGCTCGTTCAATTTCGATATCGCTTCTGTCAAACTTTGTCTTGAATATCTCGCTTACCATCTGCTCAACGTTCTCCCCTGAAGTTTCAGGCACGCCTATGAAACGGACATTGCTTCGACGCGATTGTCTTTCTAGCTTGTTTACACCATCCCATACATCGTTGGCCTGGTCCCGGTGAGCAAATATGGAATCCCAAGCGTTTTTGACTGATGTTGTGAGATCGTTGACTCGCGAATTTAATTTCTTGGACTCGATTTGTAGGTCAGTTATTTCCTCGCCTTGGAATTCCACTGTCTTGTAGATTTCGATCTTGAAAGTCTCTAGGTCATTCTTGATTTCTTCTTGGCTCGCTATGATTTTATTTAGCGAGGCCATGACCATCTTTTCAAAGCTTTCCCTACCGTGACTGTCCTCATCACGCGTGGATGCGTTGACACAATGAGTATCGATTGGCTTGTTTCCATTCTGTACAGTTCTAGCTCTCGCAGGGCTCACGCTAGCCTTGGTAGGCGATGTATCGGGTGAACACGGGGTAGACATGGTAGACGCCTTAGCATTCAAATTTCCCGCAGTTTTGCTGTTGTTTGTTGACAGTTTTCTACCACTTCTGGTTTCCATAAAATACTACTCGGAATGTGCTTAAAACAGTTGATGGCACACGTACATATTACTTGTATAGTTGATTACATAGTTCAGAGCAGCCAAGGTGGTAAATTTGATGAAAAGTTAAAACTAGTCTCAGAGAGATGCACCAATGCGTGTTACTCCATTGCAACCATATGACACGTGTATGAATGAGGTATCAAACTACGGAGAAGAAATTTGCCGCACACGAAATGTATCTTAGATTATTCGTATCGATTATTGATTTTGGATTAGCTAACATCAAAGTGCCTGGTCAGTGACTTTTTGTGCTATGTGTATATGTCATTTGAAGCTTTGTGTGTGTTTCGAACCAAGGTCGCTCAACACAAAAAGACGATGTAGCTTTTCGCCCTGTAAAGAAATAACTTCTCAGCTATTTTCCAATAAGTGTCTTATACACTTAACAAATAGCGTTACGTACCTATCGCATCGATGAATGTGTGTATTAAATTAATATGTTTCACTTTCATCTTTGCTTTTTTATCAAACTAATTGTATGTATCCCGTTAGCTACATTAGTATTATATATTAAATGTTGTTGCCGCAATAGAATATTAATACCCTTCTGTTTACCAGGCTATTCAAACATGCTAGTCATACAGGGTGTTTCAAAAGTCTATGCACGACTTTGAAGCGTTGTATTTCACAAAATATAAGTCGTATTGAAAATATGAATACATATTTTGAAAGAGGAGATGTTGGAAATCATTTTGATACCAAACATTGAAGTAGCATCTGTAAGTAATTCCACCCTAGAAGTAAAATATGTATTACTGCAAAAATGTAATTTTTTACTTTGGAGGAATAAAGTTAATAAATCCATAGGAATAAAGTTAATAAATGCATACAAAAAGGAGGGTAGAGTTGGTTACACGGAAAGTGATCCGTCAATTGTAATATTTAAAATTTTACATTACAGTTATCCCATCATAATAACAAACTATATCACACATAATTTTCGTTTTTAAGTGAACTCTAGTTTAAATGTTTTCCATTTATACATGCTAATGCAAAAACACAGACCTAAAACATTGAATAACGTAACAGAAAAGTTAACATACACATCAACTTACCGGATTATTTTAATGCTGGTTGAAGGCCTCATCGAAGGTTGTTTTACCCATTTAGAATATGTTCCAGGTAACCTCCATTAACATTAACGCACTCTCGCACTCTGACCGTGTATCTCAGAATGGATATTCTTCCTGGTGCTTGAAATGTTTTCTGAACTTTTGTTGAGTAAGTTGAACTGAATTTGTTTCAGCGTAGAACCATACAATTTGTATTCGCTTATCTATGCTGTAAACCATCTTGAATGAAGACTTTTGCTGAGCAATGTTGTCTATTACGCCTATTGATGTTGTGAGTGACCGAGTTTGGTAATAACCTTAATGTTGCAAGGTAAGCAGTAAACTATGACTAATAGGTGAAAAATTCATTTTTTCTTATTTCATGTTTAGAGGTAGTTTCAGACATCGCATTACTTTAGAAGTTGCTTTATTTTAAAGATAAGACTTCAGAAAAGTTTTTGGTTAAAAGAAAATGGGTGTCATAAATGCTAAATCAGCCCAAAGAGGTAAAAAACAGTAAATATTGGATTATTTTCATTTTTTTAAATTGAATATTTTATTTTTTATGGTTTTTTACATGATAAACACATTTTTACGCCCGAGTTTTGTTACAGACTTTAATGTGTAATAAAGTTTACATAATATATAAACGAATGCTTTTTTGGCTATGGTTCTTAAGTTTTAGAACAATAAATAGAAAATGTATAATTGATAAATAATCAGTTATAAAGAAAAAGATTATTATTCTCAAAAATACATGAAATAATAAGTTTCAATCACCCAAGCAAGTGTTGTACAACTATTTGTGTTTATCTGTAGCGCAATCAAATCTCAAAACGCAAACATTGTTATATAACATTTTTACCTAAAAACATCTTATGTTTTTTTACATTTTTATTGTTCTCATCGTCAAATGACATTGGGCAATCTGCATACTGCTCTAGTTCACAAGGCAAACATCCGATTACAACAAATTTTAAAAAAAATTGTCAAAATGTCTAAAGTATCATATGCTAAGAGTAAAAGCAAGATATACCAACAGGGTGTGGGGAAACAGGTAATAAACAAGGGAAAATAACGCGATAAAACAGATAAATAACAAAGAAACAAAAACAAACGGAAATGCACTGGGACAAGCAATGAAAATTGCTGTGCAATAAAACAACAAAGATATATCTGAGACTACTCAGGATATATGGTAACAATAAAGACTGACGTTTCAAGTGGATATACCACCCTTCATCAGGGACAACATATAAACAACAAAAGTGTTAAGAACTATAAATAAGATAATGAACTAGACAAGTCCACCACTGTAAATATTGCACAATGCCTGTAATAGATGTTGACTACTACTAGGCACCCAAGTTAACACTTAATAAAAGTATCATATTTTGATATAAAAGTATCATATTTTTAGATATAAATGTCTTAATTTTAAGGGGAAAGTCGACCATTTAAAACAAATTGTTATGGCCATCATTTGATTATTGTTAATATATAATGATATGACGTAATTATTTATCGGGATGATTATGAAAAGGTTCATTGACACGTGTAGTGTTATTATATAAATGGTAAAAAGAATAAAGTCATTGCTATCCATTAACAAAAACTACAAGTAGAAATGTTTATTCTGAAAGGTATAAAACTTGCCAAATTGAACAACAGACAATAGCGATAATTCTGTTTGGGCGGCAAAAGACATGTTTCGGTAAAACATATTGTATGTAAACTGCTCCAAAAAGTGGTTTTTTTTTCAATCACATAATGTTCAAATATCTCGGGATATGATCATTCAGTGTTATATATATCAATAAAAAGCTGACGTGTTCATCTTTACAATGGTACCAAATTTGAGGCAATCCCATGCTCTAGTGCTCAGCCACTGGCTTGAGAACATGGGTAGGTCGTTATCTGAATGTGCCAAAATCAACGCTATTTTGTACTCAAAAGTCAATAGAACATGAAACAGGGCATGAAACAGGGCATGAAATAGTGTTGATCTTGGCACATTTGGATTGTGACCTACCAATGTTCTCAAGCAAGTGACTGAGGATTGGAACAAGTGATTGCTTTAAATTGGGTATCATGTTGATGATGAACACATCAGCTTTACACTGATAACATTGAATAAACATATCCTGAGATATTTGAAAATGTTGTGCTTGAACAAAGTTTCCGATTTTTTTTTGAGCAGTTTATATATCCTTGGTAAACAAATGGAACATTTGATAACATATGCCCATAAATCATACTGTCTGTATATAATACCCTTTTCAAATGTTGATACGGAAAACTATATGTTATAATGAGCCCAAGCAGTCATAATAATAAAATGCTAAACATCAAACGCTAAACATCGGGTATTAATAATACTATTATGTTTATTGTTTTTAATGTTTAAGTTGAAGTATAAACATTGATGATATAATATATAAAAGCAACTAATGCATTTCGTCTTCAAAATTTGCTCCAAAATGTCGGGATTTATAAAATAGCAAATCTCAAAAAAGGCAGCACATGATGTTCTCTCAGGTTTACCGGCCCCGACAACTTGGCGGCAATTTTGAAATAGAACCCTGGTATAGATCAATTTGCAAAGTATGGGATTGGTATATCGTATAACCGGGTACATCAACTTGAGAAATCTCATGCTATCTCTATGTGCAAGCAGTATGAGAAAAGGCTTACCCGTAGTTGAAGCAAAAGACAATTTGGACTACGATCCTTCTGCAAAGGTTCTTTCCATGGGACAAGTATTACTCTTGTTCAACACCCATCCGCTGATAATCCCGGAATTATCAGAAACTCGGCTAGATTCGAACTTGAGCCTGATGCTTCCATGCACTGCAAAAAGGTTGCTTAAAATACGTTGCTAAAAGTACTTTTATCATCCGTTGGTTGACGTGTTGATTAAAATTCATTCAATATATGCAGAAAGTTAGGCGTTGTATAAAAGTAAAAAATCACCAGCGTTGAGCAATTCGTCGAAAACAATGTCCTTAAAATGTTGGTGGAAACTGTTTCTGTTGCTAAAATATGTTGCGTAAAAATATTCCACTTTGGCAACTGTTGCATGAGCATTGAGGACAATCACGCAACAGTTGATGCAAGTTACGCACATGTGAATTTTAGGCAACTGTTGTCCAAAAAAGCCAATTTCGTGAGCTGTTGCATACTTGAACAACTGTTGAGTGAATATAATTGCCTAACTTTTGAGTAACTAGAATTGTTCAACTGTTGGTGAAACGGTGTTGGGCAAATTTTACTTAACAGTTGAGCGGTTGCATACTTGAACAACGTTGTGTAAAATGTTGAGTAAATATTTAAGCAAACTTTTTGCAGCGCAGGACCACAGTTAGATTTATTCTGTCTTGGCATCCAAAACGGAATACACTGACAAATAGTTTAAAATTGCCATCCTTGTTTGACATATATTTGTTTATGAATATCATTTCAACGGTGTTATAGCGACGTCACTAGCGATGAATATTGAATAGTCGATTTTTATAGCCCAAAAATACACGACATGGACATATACTGAATAGTTCATGTCATGTGATCTATTTTGCACCAAAAGAATCACATAGATATGTTTATGTATTATATAATATGGACTATTTATACCTTCATACCCAGATAGCAAGACTACGTTTGGCAAACGTTCACAGTAAAAACACCATTGATAAGAGATGTCAGATATTATGTATAAGCCTATAGTTTAATAACATGTTAAAATAAATTACAGATTCACTACCGAGCGGGAATAGTGTATGTAGCTCTGCTGCATCGCCTAGAATTCCCATTACAAGTTACCGGTTCACTACCGGGAGGAAGTGATGTATGTAGCTCTGCTGCATCGCCCAGAATTCACATTATTTTGCCTACCGCGTGTTGCTATACAAAAATGCTCAATATATAATGAAAACAATTCACAAATTAAGCAACAGTCACAAAATGCCCAACAAATGGTTAATTAATAATACCCAACTGTTGTGTAATTAAAATTGTGCAGCTGCTGAGTAACTGGAATTGTTCAACTGTTGGTGAAAACATGTTATCCAACGGTGTTGGGTGAATTTTACGCAACTGTTAAGCGGTTGCATACTTCAACAACGTTGTGTAAAATGTTGAGTAAATATTTAAGCAACCTTTTTGCAGTGTGGTAAAAGCCACACACTACCGGAATTGTATACTATACCCCCTGTAGCGATGCAAGCATCGATAACCCCCTAGAGTTGCCATCACGGATTTCAAGAGGCAGATGGATTCAGCAAACGTGAGAAAAGACGATGAATCTGAACTGAAGCTCAGAACTCAAGTTTGTGGTTAAAGATTATTTTGACATCACATGCGAGTCCTACACACATGAGCAATGTTTCTAACAGTCAATGTACGGAATTATTGTATAATTTGAATGTGAACAGTCTTGAAATATATACATTAATTTACTCGAGATAGAAATCGAGAAACGACAAGTTTAAATTGTAATTCTGCTATTATGTGTATTGTTTTTGACCGTGGAAATTTGATAATTTCTTAATTACAAAACTGTCTACTAATTTCAAAATTGTTTGTGCATTCAGGAATTTACTTTGTAGATCATATAGAGTAAAATCTTTAAAAATTACTTTTTTCCCCCCAAAATGCAGATTTTAGCCGAATTATGGGTGCAATTTTTTGCGTCTTGAGAAATTTTGGTATCTTGTATCCATACCAATATGTGTGCCAAAGATGGCCGTTGTGTGAAGTTTGTAACGATAAAATCATTTACAAACCCCGCTATACAGGTGTGTGTGTGAAACAGACATAGTATCAGATTAGAGTCGTGTCGGTTGAGACTTGGCACTGTCGGTTGAGATTAGAACTCTCGGTTGAGATCCAGCACAGTCTGTTGTGTTTGGAATTTGGTTGGTTGTCGAGATTGGACTGTCGGTCAGTTGGCTATGAATGTCCTGTTTTTCGCGCGGTTTTGGGAGAAGCATGACCCCCAGCTCTCTCATATATCTGACTCGGCGGCAATTTTCTGGTGAAGTCCTTGTCGGTTCACTTTCATTTTTGGTTAGTTATCGTGCTCATTTTTCTTGTCAAAATGGGAAACCCACGTTACGAGCCAAGTTAAATTCCACGGGGAATAAAGTTAAAGTTCACCGTGAAAAATACCCCCCCCCCCATATGAAAAACCTAGCTACGCCACTGCGATCGAGAGAGTGGGAGGGTGGATCCCGTGCCACCCCATGCATCCGGGCACTGATCAATCCAAATTCATAACTGCCTTTCCCGCCCTCTCCGTTCCTCCGACTAATCCCCCCTCTGTCGCACCTCCAGTCAAAACTCTGTCGGAGTATTTGGAGGTCGCACCAATCCAAGATCCAAGATCCTTGTAGATAGGCTCCATTTTGAAAGCTAGATTTATCTAACTGAATTTCCTCCAGACCAGTATCATGACCTCTATACATAAATATGAAAGAAAGAAGGACACTCACACACAGAATTGTTGGGCAAATATTAAAGTTACCCTCTGGACCCTTACCTCCTAAAAGGGACATTATCACCACATCCAAATTGTCACGCGACACTCGTTAGATTGTTCGGGCGCCATGGACATCTACGTCATTATCGTATTGCACGATAAATTTAAATACAATGCATTCCGATATGCTCAATCAATACCTGACTGGATGCGTAGTAAATTGATAGCGCAGTGATTTAGGTTTAGTCCATTCATCATATTCATTTGACGACCACTGCATGCTGCGTTTGGTGTTGACTTCGCTTTTCGGACGCCATTTTGAATCGGCGAATTCTACCAGGCACCTCTAGGTTACCGTAAATTAGTAGTGCCGTAAAGTTCGCCACTATTATTTTCGTGGGGTAGAGTTCGCCTGTTTATCGTATCATAGCCTGAGTGTTAATACTTGAGTTAAGTGTGACTTTGGGCAAGTTGAAAGGAGTTGTGTGTTTTGATTGACCAGATGAATAAATTAATAGTGCCGTAAAGGTCCCGTTATTATTTTCTTGGGGGTAGATTTCGCCTGTTTATAGTGTTAAATATCATAGTGAGTTTCTGTCAATACCACCGGGGTGGGAGTCGGGCAAGTTGAAAGGGGCTGTGTGACTCGATGAATAATTAGTAAATTAGTGCCGTTCGTTCCCGCTCTATAGAAAACCGAAGAAGGCACAATTAATCAAAAAAACACATTGCAAATAGGGTTCAAAAATCTTCTTCAAAGTTCAGGAATGGGGTCAGTTCAACCCAACCCAGACACGGATAATTTTGCTTAATTATTCCGAGTTTTATTTTATCTTTTTGTTCAGAGTTTACTGTTTAAAAGGTATTGTAATTGGTAATGACCCCCGGGACAATGACATGAAACATGATCATATTAAAATAGAACTACAAATAAAAATAAAAATAAAAATACCTCAAGGCAGATTTCTTAAAGGTTCGATTAATCATTAGATTACGTATCAAACCATGCCGACGAATGTATTTAATTTAATTTAATTTAATTTAAGGCAACGCTCACCCCGCCCACCCACCCCTCCCACTATTCCTTAACACACACACCCCCACCCAAACCATAAACGGTCTATGCACAAACACCCCTGGCCACCATCTCTCATTACCACCTCGTGCGCTCAACTGAACGGAAGTGACTGGGCTTGAGCTTTTTTCAACACACCTAGCATGGAAGTCACGTGACGTGTAGAGTTCTCCTGAGCATTTTTTTGGCAAAGTCAACAGTGTCGGCACCACGCCTTAAGTTAGATTGTCGCTCTGTGGTGGACATTGATATCATTACAACTGAATTGAACACTGCAGTGCAAAGACGATATTTTGAACAGGTAAAGTTTGATTAAGTATTCTTATTTGCTTTTATTAGTTGCTGTTTTCACATAATAATTTTGTCAAGTCACAAATGACAACCTGCTAGCTTATGCTCCGGGGTTTTATTCATATTATAAGATATTGAATTGTTTGAACGTATGCATATTATATATCATCATTCATGATCATATGCATATGACATGTATTGAATGTATGTGGGTTGTCTCGCTCTACTTTCGTATAATCATGTCAGCCTATTGCAAGTATTGAACGACATACCTGTGCTGTGAAGAAGTGTACGCTCGTATATCGTTACACATGTATGTGATGCCTTTTGTGATTATTAGAAGACACAATAAGGTGAAATAAAAAAGGTGTTCGTTCTAACTTTTGAGAAAAAAAAGGAGGTTGAGGGTACTTTTTTTTGTAGTAAACAATGCAAAATCACCATTACCAGCGTGGTATTGTATGATTGGTTGCGTAAATCTTTTTATTTCATGATTCGGGGTAACACGAACCTGCTTTAAAATGCTCGTTGGACTCAAGTAAACAAACCTATACTTATAATATCTCAGCTCCAATATCTCAGCTTTTTAAATATTTTAACAAACACGTTGCGTAAAAAAGATGGAAAAAAATCATATTATTGACTCACTTAGTGTATATCCTAACAATTAATTAGGTAAGCACTTGTACGAGAAACGGAAGAATTAAGAGATGAGATCTGTTCTTCTATCAAATCAAGTATGTTTAGAAATAATGATTTCCAATTATATTAGTCAACATTTTGTTAGGACATTATCTCAACAATGCTTGTTACGTCTATTATTGCTAGAAAACGATTAAAATCAATAATGTAGCATATCATTGCACATAAACCGAATTCGTAGCAATCAAGCAAGTTGTGTGTAATTAAAGGCAGTAAATGTATAAAATGCAGTAAAATAACATTTCATAACTTTTTGATAATACTTATCCCAAATAAATGGAGGATATTTGTTACTTGTGTCACGTTTGTGATGGTCTGGAACTGGATTCAATATGTCCAGCTCTTCCTTCAGCATAGTGTTCAACTTGCGACCCATTCAGCAAAAATAATACTTTCATAGTGGTAACCTGAAAGTTGGAACAGATTGAATTTCATAGCAGAGGCCTATGGGGAAAATCACGTATCTCCCGTTTGGAATACTAAGGCCGTGTTCCCACATAGAACACAATCCCGAGTAGTCTAGGCTAGTGGGAACGCGATTCAAATAGGTCCCGGTCAGGATTCAAAGTGTTTTTTTGTATTAGACTAACCTCTCATAACTTTTTTGTTAAGTTATGATTACATGTAAAATCATGTGTTATTTGTTGGAGTCCTTTGGCTGATTCCCATTCAAATCCATATAGAGGACCTTGATTAGGCCAACAAAAATAAATTGTTTGTTTGTCCACGTCCGACCGATCGTGTACCCTGGTGCTGTCCGCATTATTTTGTATTTTCGATTATTTTTGCAAATCAACCTTTTGAGCAATTTGAATGGTCAAACGGACCGTTTTATCCCTGATTTCGTATGACATCGTCAATCTGGTCTTTATAACACCATCCCCAATGCACAGTCCCATGTAACATGATATGTATTGCATACACTTGGGACCCGCGGGGACTATTTAAAGGACTAATGAAAATTGATGTCATTTTTATGCTAAAAACATTTTGGGTGGAAAAGCTCAGGAAAAGTTGAGCCGCGGGTCATTCTTTGTTTGGTATAGGTATCCTACATGGTATGGTATTTGATTTTGACTCAAGCAGGCCATGTAGCTATACAAATTAGCTTCATGAGCAGGCCGACAATGCATTGATATTAATACACGCATCTATAAATGGTTTGATGTGATGATAAATGCCGCCTTGTGGTGCCCGTATAATAGCGGCAGTACATATCTTCAAAAGAAGGAACAAATCACTAATTGTTGCTGTCTTTTTTGTTCGACACATTGGCTAAGTGGCGTCTGAGCCTACCATCGGACCGGGATTTCAGTTGACGTACGCATGAGGAGCATCGTCGAAGCGAATGTCCCCTGGTAGCCTTTATTCCAAATCTTATGGCACTGTAATTAAAATCTTGGTTCATTATAGAGGGAATTCACTTCACTCATGCGTGTCCGTAACCATGTAACAGAAGGTTTTCATTCCCTATTATTCGTTGTTCAGATCAAGTCAATGCACGACCTTCAGTACAAGCTTTTACTCTTAAAAGAATTACCTGTAATACATTTGGCGGGTTATTTTGAACGAGTATCCATCAACACGGTGTGTTGCACAGAGTTATATGTCTGTGGTGTTGGTCTTTTTAAATTCTGAAACAAACTTTTGCTCCCCATGGCTGATACGTGGATTACCTCTATACCTGGACAGGTGACTGTGATGCCGGGCTGTGATGTTTCTTATTGAGTGTTCATTTATTTACTCGGGGAGTGTTTGTTTAGGTAAGGTGTATATTTGTTCATTCTTGTTTGCTACTTGTTTGGATCATGGACTTGTCTGCAAAGTCCATGTTTAAATGGTGTGTTGGTTTGATAAGTGGGATACCACCAGGCAGGGTTACGGTGGTGGGTTTTTAGACTAGATCCTCATGTCTTCCCTATTTTACACACGGCCCCTGCGAGGGTGCTCAAATGTGAAGACTGGAAAAAATACAGTTCCAAAAGTGTGCGCTGATAAACTCGTGAATAAACATGACCTTATTCACTCACCAGTGTTGTACACTGCGAGACGCGATAGGGCGCACGATTTGCATCCCCGTGACGCAGCGTGACGATCGTTCGATGCACTGCCTTTGAATAGGACCAATCGGATGCTATTTCTGTTGTTGCTGTGTACAAATGCGCATGCTCGGTATTGGTATGAATATTCATATATGCTAAATACGCGTTGAATTCCACGAGTAAATGCACACATTTGGACGTATTATTTTCCCAGTCCCTATATTTGGTCCGCCATTTTTAAATATGGAGGCCATATAGAGGGACGCGGGGACCCAGTCTAGTGGAACTTTCCTTTAGTCTCCAGGCCCTATGTAAAAAATTCTAAACTTCGAACGAACCACATCAAACACTAAATAAGGAATTGATGATGGCGAGGATTTATAATAGGGACTCCCATGACTCGCTCCAAAGGACTCGCCCAACCGAGAATCTGAATGAAATGTGCCTACGTAACTACGTTAGTGTACCCGTTGCAGAGGCAGAGTCCTTCGAACCGGGTACACGGGGATCGAACCCGTGTTTGTCGATTGCAAACGACATAGGCAACGTATGTGTTGCGGGCAGTGCACTACAATTTTACGGAAATTGCTTGACCGGGATAAAAACATGGAGTCAACATGGTCAAAGACGAGTACGACTTGATTTAACTTCTTCAATCAGCAATCTTATTTCTACACTTACAAATCATGTTCTTTCTTATTTGTTGATATTTAAGTCTTCTACTTGCTATAATTAGAGATGTAAAAACATTTGGTTCGAAGGACTCTGCCTCTGCAACGGGTGAATTGTATATCGTAATTTTAATATTGTATATTAGCGTGTAATTTGGCCTGCGGGCCACGAGATGCTTCTGAATAAAATACCAATTTAATTAATTAATTAATAATTTAAAAAACGTTAACGTAACACAAACTTCATTTCATGTAGGTCGCCATGTTTCCAATCGTCTCATAATGCTTTGCGACATAAACAAAACAAACTCGAGTGGGAAATTTAAAACCCTTCCGAAATCATAACACAGATTTTGACATTACAGTATGCACGCCACAAAGATCGACGAGTGTGAGTGTAATAGTCTTATTATTTAACCATTGATCCATTTATTTACAACGAACGGATTTTTATCGTGACATTTTTGCCATTTTATACCATATTTGTAATGTTACTCTCGAACACAATATGTTTGTAATGTAATTATAGTCCTCAATTTTTAAAAGAACGGTAACAAACTTTGACATTTTCCAACACAATAAACGGCGTCATTCATGGACAATCATAATTGCTCAACTTGACGAGGTGTGATGTGTAAAACAACGTGATCGCGGTGACACTTCGATCGAATCAGTCGATCTGTTTACGCGTTTGTTTTAATACTTCTCAGTCGCTCGTCGCCAACGATGTCGCTTTAGATAAAATCACTGTTTGTGGAGCAAATATGGTCAAATTTGGCATCATATCATTAAGAAAATTACGAACAATCCACCTACTTCGCCATCATGGCTGCCAACTAACCCTACCTCAATTTATTCAGGGAAAACAAACTGCTCGTAAGGTTGACATAGACTTTTAGAGCAAGGTTAACATCCTGAAATCGATCTTTGCGTTGGTTAGAAATCGGCAAGGTCACTCACTCATTGAAAGCGGACCTGCGTGCTGACTGCATGATGACAATGCTGTTGCAATTGTGGACCATTCTGACCGCAACAGCAGAGCAAGTTTAAAAAGAGACGCGGCTGCGGTGGTGTCCGGTCTCATTGACAATGAAAGCATCACGATACGTCAGAACACCATGGTCCTGAAACCAATGGCACCAGGGTTGTTCCACTCCTGAAGAATTGAGATTGCTCAAAGGTGTAAAATTGGGGTTTTCTGTCACGAGAAGGATAAGGAAAACATTCAATTATATCCGTCCAATCATCGTGTCCAATTTCGTATCTAATAATTTTGAAATTTCATGTTCTGTTCCTTATAAACTTATAATTGTATGGCTACTTGTAACTCCTTATCTACTTAAACAAAAATATAAAAAACCCCACCAACAACCCCCGATAACACCACACACACACCCACATACAAATTAAGGTGGGGGTGGGGGGGGGGGGGGGGGGGGGGGGGGGGGCGGGGGTATAGGTTGAAATGACCACATCTTTGATTTTGAATTTCATCACTTTTCCAGACTTCAAATAAGACATGTTATATACCAAAATGTCGAAGTTTTAAAAAACACGTTTTCCGGTCGGTTGCCATGGTAACCAAGCAGGGCCTCTGATTGGCTAAACAGCGTAACGTACAAAACTCAGTAACGAAATGTCGTATAATTACCATATTTGGGGAGGGGTGCGTATGGACAATACGCACAAAATCATGAAGTGATTTGTTTTGCGGTTGCCATGTTAACCGGGACGCGGCAAATTAGGGTATTTCGCAGCGTCATTTAAAACGCAAGGTCATTTTTAAAATCGCTTCATGATTTTGTAGGCCTTTGTGTGCTTTTACATCTGTGCCAATTTCCAGGGTCATACGACTTTTTGTTTTTGAGTTACGTTTGTTACGGTTTCTCACGTGTTTTTGCGCGTTTCCTTGTTTTGAGATATCAAGCGAAACGTATACAAAAATATTAAAATTGCTTACAAAATTATAAATTGACATTTGAGATGAGAATAATTGTTCATATAATGAAAAGCTTGATTTATACACATTTTGAGTCCATTTTGGTGAAAATAGCATGTAAATTAGGATTTGTATCGCGATTTTAAAGATAAGGAGCTTAAATATAACCGGGTGAGAAAAAATAAGAGAAATAAACAAGAAATGGCGTTGACTTAAAAATGTGATAACTAATTATGTGCAATGGATTAATTAATATTATTACCCAAAAAATTATAGAAAATTACAATTATTTAATTTTATATATAATTTTAAGAGAATTTGCTAAAAAATATAGGGTGAGCGTTTTCTACACACAAACGAATACAAAACGCCGCCGATTTTCGAAATTCCGCCAATTAAATTGGCCATAACATCAGAACTGAATGTTCGATTTGACTCAAATAAAAAGCATTTAAAGCTAAGACTTTGCGGTTTTCCACTGTGCTCTTATCTCATCTTTTGTAAAGTAACTAAATTTTGAAATCCGGCCATCCTATACCCCTTAAGGACAAAACAGAAGAAATAAATAACAAGGAATAAAATACGTAAATATATTATATTATTATTATTATTATTATTATTATTATTATTATTATTATTATTATTATTATCATTATACTCCACTATTAACTGAAAGTTAATACAGGAGTATATTGTTTTGTTTTGTGGACCGACTATCATTTTCGAATTACTCGAAAACTAATCGACCTATTCCAACCAGAATCGGCACACGTTATTTTTTTCTCGACATGCGCTACGACTCCGCGTTTCGGGAAAAAATACGCGCTGGAATTGTTGTTATCGTGGATTTAGCTTATCTCAGATTATCTAATATTATCTCCCCCATTTGAAAACAATTGGAAAATACTCCCGATGAGATATCTCAAAAACTAATTAAGCTATTGCACTGAAAATTTGCACACAGGCTGATGACCACAACAGCTTTAATTTATGTGATACTCGGGACATTTTTACCGTTTCCATGGCAACAGGAGCCATTCACATCAAAAATAACAAATTTCACTGGTTTCCATGGAAACCATGCACAAACAAAATTGATTGAATTCATAGAAATATGCACATGCATATATAGTATCATCCTGCCAGGTTTCAGAGTCACACATGCAAAAATGAGTGCTTAAGAGCTCATTTTGTGGCTCATTTTGTATTTTTTACTATTGGTCGTCACGGTAACCCGAAAAGCGACGTCACACATTTTAAACGAACCGACCTGAATCAATAATTTGTGGACTCGACCCGACGCTGAAAATCTCGTTCCAATCGGTTGATTCGTTCTCAAGATATTGTGCCTAGGCCCTGTATCGGCTTGCTGATAGTCTGCTATAGGCTTACTTGTACCATTTTAGTGGTACCGTATTGTTCGCGCTTACAGTTCACCATGACATAGGTGCACAAATAATCATGCTCAATCTTATTTTCTTGGAGCGTGCACGTCTACGTGTGGGAGCACAGATTACCAAACACACAAATCAATGTAAATTTTGCCTAAAGAGCACAAAATGAAGTGCGCGAAAATTAAAGAACAATGAAAAATTTATTAATCCACTATTACAGGAGTATATTGTTTTTGTTTCTGCGGACCGACTATCATTTTCGAATAACTCGAAAACTTATCGACCTTTTCCAACCAGAATCGGCACACGTTATTTTTTTCTCGACATGCGCTACGACTCTGCGTTTCGGGAAAAAAAATACGCGCTGGAATTGTTGTTATCGTGGATTTAGCTTATTTCAGATTATCTAATATTATCTCCCCCATTGAAAACAATTGGAAAATACTCCCGATGAGATATCTCAAAAACTAATTGAGCTATAGCACTGAAAATTTGCACACAGGCTGATGACTACAACAGCTTTAATTATGTGTTTACTCGGGACATTTTGACCGTTTCCATGGCAACGGGAGTCATTCACATAAACAAATACCAAATGTCACAAAATTTGTTGAATTCATAGAAATATGCACATGCATATATAGCATCATGCTTCCAGGTTTCAGAGTCACACATGCAAATATGAGTGCTTAAGAACTCGTTTTGTGGCTCATTTGGTGAATTTTCACTATTGGTCGTCACGGTAACCCGAAAAGCGACGTTACACATTTTATGCAAACCGACCTGAATCGAAAATTTGTGACTCGAACCGACGCTGAACCCCCACCCCCCCCCCCCCCCCCCCCCCCCCCCCCCCGGGCTGGTGGTGACTGCACTGCGGTAGTACAGGAAACCCATACGTTGGTTTTTCCCCCTTAGGATGGGGACAGATAGTGAAACATGCAAAATACCCTATGATGAATATACCAACTGATGACAAATAACACTAAGTATGATTTGTTGTACTAGTAGTACTGAGTTACAGGGGAATGCGCCATTAGCAGCCTGTAGTCTACACGTAGGCCCTAGTCGTAATTAAGGATGTTCCATGCATGCCCACAAAAAACAATAGATACACACTCTCAAGTCTCATCTCAAGTCAATGATGAATAAATCTATTATCAAATTGCTTATTTTACTTCCAATTCCAAGAGGCTCACCGTTATACATTCAAAACTGAATTACCTAACCCGGCCATACATTTAGCATGTTTACATGTAGAAGTATTCAGACTCACAGACTCACAGAGATAATATCAGACAGAATTCAGATCAGATTATGAATCAAAAGCTAAATTATAAATTTGTTTCAATAATAGGTTACTGTACCTAACTCTCAGATTCTGTAATACTATGAAGTTGGTTGTAGTAGGCCTATGTTGTCAAATTACAAAACTGTAAGGTGTCCGTACGGACCGACTGTGTAAAACAAACAAACAATTATTAATATTGTCCCGCGCGGCGCAGGGTTTGTTGTTTGCTACAAGGGAGCATAGGAAGTAGGAACTATTGCTGTACTCATTTTTTTGCCTGACGTGGATTTCTAGACTAGATTAGTTGTGTGCGGCCCATAAATAAAATCAGCCTGTGAGCGTGACTCAAGGAGCACACTACTAAATGAATTTAGGTTGACAATCAGTTAAATGATGGTTTTCC